>JAACJT020000136.1:0-21703 GCA_009936485.2 Gymnarchus niloticus | reverse complement strand
ATATATATATATATGATGTGTATATATATATTTATATGTGTGTGTGTGTGTGTGAGTGTATATATATATATATATGCCAGCAACACTCATGACAATGACAAAACAATTATATTGTCAATCATGTTACGTTATTATTAAAATGTTTCCTTTTCTTTTTAGTTCTCTGCTGCCAAACGCGGGAATTTTGCTATATAGATATAGATATAGATATAGATATATATATAGATATATATAAGCGCCCCTCCAACAGAACAATTGGCCCCAGCCTAGCTTCCTATTTGAAATGGTCTACAACTCCTACTGGAGCAGAAACACATGATATGGGGATTTGCAGGGGGGGACATAATCTGGGGACAAAAGACAGGCATCAGAGGAAACAGAAGACACAGATACCCGGGCAAAATGGGTGTGATGTCACAGCAGGGTGAGAGCTGCGGGTGGGGTTAGGCATCAGTGTGAGAGCAGTGGGTGAGACATCCCCACCCTGCCACTCAGAAATATGAAAAACAACACAGGCCCATGAATAATGGATCAGCTTTTTCATAATTTTTCCCATTTGTACACACACACAACACACAGTCAGTAAAAGGCGGTACTAATTTATGGCACTCACAGACTAATTTGTTTTCAGAGCCCGTTTGCTAAAGGACTCAAACCTCAATTAAATGTCAGCCACACCTCCCAGCTCTTGGCTTTTAAATACGGTACAGTCTAATGTGAGAAGTGTGAACACTGAGCACTGGCAGAGGTAACCAACAAACAGCCACTGGGAACTCCAGAATGTGCTAGAACGATCTCTGTCAAAAAACTAAAAATTTCAGTTGCCATTAATTGCATGATGTTATGCAGTGAGTCTCGATTAATCACAATTAATTGCAATTTCTAATTTGCAGAAATTTGACCCCTAAAGAAAGCATCTTTCTATTTAAATGCAGTGTTTTGCATTAAAGGCACTAAAATGGACAAAATTGACTTCATCAGAATGTATTTATGATTTGTTAAATGATTCAATAGCATTTTTTGCATCTGGTCTAACTTTTGACAGAATGCTTGGTTCCAACAAACATTAAACAAGTGGCAGCTGCAGGGAGTTTTTTTTTTTTCTTTTTTTCCATGTAGATTTACCCAGACATAATAAAAGAACTTGTCACATGCTTTTTCTGTATCTTTGCACTGAGCCAGAGGGGGGTCTGCTGTACAATGCTCCATGCACTTCTGAATGGAGTCCTCCTCATCATTATATTCAGACTATGAAACAACCAAGACGATCACATTTTTCTTTGGTGGCTCTGATCCTGTTGCTTCAACGTTCTTTTGTGCAAGACTTTCTTCCTCTAGCAAACTGTCGATGGAAGCCCACACCTCACCCCTTCCCTTCCAGCTCCGGGAAGGCACTTCAGGTCCTTTAACCTGGGGTCGAGTGCTGTAATCTTCATACATGTGGTACTGGTGTGTTCTCTGTGTTTCGCTAGGTCTGTTGTGCCATGTAGGAGGTGGCACAAATCGGGCAGCGACACTGAGCAGGAAACAAACTCTTCTCCTCCCAGAAGTTCAGTCGAGTACCTGCCATAGAAGAGGATACACAATCACTTCAATCAGTTGTGAGAAACTTGTCACATTCACAAAAACACTCACCCTTTCAAAACACACACTGATTAACTAATCTGCAAATCTGTCAGACTGATGTCTTTGGGTTTCTCTTACATTCACTCACACACCTTCCCCACAGACACACCATTCTCTCTCACACACACATACACACACACACACACACATACATACACACACACGTTTATATTTCTAACCTTCTAAATGTCAGATTTTTATTACCTCCTGGGGACATTTTGTGCCCACAATGTAATATAGACATGATACACACACACACACACACACAAATACACTAATTCCTTTCTCTCATATACACATAGAATATCATTGACACTGAAGATTATTTGCAGGGCTCCAGTAGTGTCTCCAGCTTCCCTAGTTTCTTCCATTCAGCTGTTAGCATGGTAATGCTGGTTTCCTGTAAAGCTAGACGGTTGCTGGTTTCTGTGGATACGCTTTACCATTTCCAGTGTTGAAATCCATCTGGCTGATATGTCCTGTATGTATGACTCCTTCTTTTGCCCACTTGCTGTACTAGTTCTGCAGCATTTGTTAGTGTGTATGAAGTGGCCAGCAAGTTTCCTACATTTGGCTGAGGCACTGTCAAAAATGTGGCGGAGCGCTGGAGACTGTGCAGTACAGGGCAGGTGTTCATAAGGCCAGTGACTCACTGCTGTTGTCAAGTTCCTGTGTGAAGTGTGGAACTTTTCAGTGTTTTTTGCTACATCCATGAAATGCTTGGTGCACGTTTCAGCACAGTGGCTCACTTCTGTTTTCATTCTAGTCAGAGCAGGGGAGCGTTTGCAATTTTCATCAGTATAATGTGCTGTAATCTCGAAGTAATTATGGTGTCTCACTGACTGTCATTGCGTCCTCCAACTTCTCTATCGTCATCCTCTTGTTTTCATACAATTTCTATATTTTTGTTATGATGGTGGCACTTGAGGGTAACTCATATGTTGAGTGATTGGATGTGAACCAAATGATGTTCCTCAAACCTTCATTCTCCACGTTGTGAATTGGCAAGCAGGCTGTAGCTATCCACTTTGAGCTGGCTTCTGTTAATTTACTAGCAGGCTTGTCCATAAGGCTTCAGCCAGCAATGTCTAATGTAGTCTACAGAAAGGGTCTTCCCATGCTAATGCCATTGATGTTGGTGACATCAACGGCGTGTTCTGCATTTAAATGATATTTCAGAGTTGATGTGCTTCAGCGGTAAGCAAATCACTTTGCTTTTATCCTGAGAGCCATCTAGGAGAGATTTATAATGAAACTTGCCAGTTGCAGCTTTCTCTATCTTTCAGTCATAAAAAGTGCCATGTAAGCAACTGAGCTTCACTTAACCAAGAACTATGGAAGGCAAAAAGGGGTCAAACCGGGAGAATGAGTTGTGTTTAAAAAAAATAATGCCATTGTCACATTATTAATGTGTTAACTTTGATAGCCCCACTTAGAAGGCATGCAGCCTGACAGCTTGAATGCGAACAGAATGGTCCAACATTGAGCCACCAGGCTTGGCCACCACAGCCACTGCCCTCAAATCCATCTTCACCACCTAGGGGACGTCTGAGAGGTTTTTGTGAGTTTCAGTTCCTCCAAGCTGCAGGCATCGACTCGAGGCTCGAATTCAACCTCACCTTTGCTGCAGCCTTTCAGAAGACCTTTTGTAGGTCAGCAAGGCGCTTTCTGACACAGCTGGTCCTATGTCAGGGTTAGGATACTTTAGGAAATGTCAGAATGCAAGTGTACAGACCCAATAAGGAGCTGAAAATGAAAATACTCCGGTATTTTATCAGAAGGCCCTAAAATGTCGCCACATCACATTTGGCAATGGTGCAGCTAAGCTACACAATACTTCAAGGTAAATTGCTTTGCACAGATGTCAGGAACTTCCAGAGTTGTTGTTCGGTCTGAATATCACCCCAACATGTGACTGCACGTTGCATATTCTCCCCGTTTCTGCACGTTTCCTCTGGTTACTCCCATTTCCTACTACAGACACGCAAAACATCTGTGTTCCCTCTCCCAGGCTCCAGGATCAACGTGACCCTCTACTCAATAAGTAGTCTGGAAGATGGATGGATGCTTCGATGATTTTAATGACTCGTACACATCTGCAGGTTACAAATGCGTCGCAAACGTGATATATGTGATTCTGCACGGCCTCACTGGAAGGTTAGGAGCTGAGCTGTTTCCATATGGAGCTGGCAACAGAAGCATAGTCTGAGGGTGAGATATTGAAATTCTGTAGAGGCAGAGTTCTGAAGGGAACATAAATAGGAAAATAGAGCCTAGAGCTTCTGCTCCAAGCAAAGGGAAGGTCACTTGGGTAGTGGGATGGTAACAGCTGCTCTCAGAGTTCAGAAACCATCCATTCCAAGCATCGTTGTCTTGTTCCATGATTGCATCAGCATTGCTGTTGAACCTATGTACTCATTCTCAGGTGACATTACTGACTTGTTTTGAACCTGTACCGTTGTAACAATGCATCTCTTTCTAGCATTTTCCACGACCCCCATATCCATGTACCAGAACATCCATCCATCTACCTTCCATGGTTGCTTACCTAGTACAGGGTCCAAGTGAGCCTGGAACCTATTTTAGGAAGCACAGGATATAAGAGAGAGGACACACCGGACAAGTTGTATTTATTCTCAACAGACGGCCTTCCCACAGAATTTTGCTATTTAACTATTTAATTTCAGTATTAAATGTAACTAGCCCACATAAATCTGTTAAGAAAAACAAGGAAACAAACAATGAGTTGAATTTAATATTATTTGCCAGTAGATTTAGGCTTTGCTTATCTGTATTCCTAGCTTTTAACTATTTTAAACCTCAGATTCCTTGGTACAGCTGTGACAACAATGGAATGTTTTCAGGTGCTGAAGATCTCTCAGATAGGGTAGCTGCTGTCTTATTGAATATCATTAGTCAATCAAAGCTCAGAAGTCAGTTGGAAATACAGGCGCCATGGTAAACTTTAGACAGCACAACGGAGGTTCCAAACGGAAGAAACTCACTTCACTGTTACATTCATGCAGTATCATCATGTACAAGAGGAAATGGGCGGGGCGTGTGACTAGTTAATACGGTATTCTAATACATCTTTCTTAAACATACCTCTCGTTGGAGAACACGCACCCTGTGTGCATACACATGCCACCACCCCACCCGTGTTTTGCATCCTTTATTGCCCCTCGTCAACCGGTGTACCTAAAAACAACAAGCCGAAAACTACACAACCAGCCCAGCGTGTGAAGCAGCGCGTTGAGATACTAGAGTCTGTTAAATTTCACGAGCCATTTCCATCCGTTTCACAGGCTTCCATAAATACGTAGACTGAGGCGGCATGGTGACAGCCATTTGATTAGCATGCCAGACTTACAGCCCACCGCAAGCTTCAGAGGGGTCTTTAAGCCCTTAAAAGGCATGTCTGTTTACGTCAGCTTTCCCAGGACTACATGGGAGTCCGGCTTTTTTTTTTTTTTTGTTCAGCATGTTGGTTCCCAGGGTTTTGTTCAGTTTGTGCTGTTGGTTTCTAGAGTGAAGGTAGCCGTCAAACGCTTTCGCTGTGAAGTTTCATTGCTCAGCCAGACCAGGACCTGCTGTTGAGTTTTTTGTCACTCTGCACAATGCAAGCTGCTATTTCTCACGAAACAGATATTGGGAGATGCCCAGCGCGGCAAGAGAAACATTAATATGCAGTCTTCACATATGGGGGAGCCAGTACGGGTAGTATCACGTGTCTCTCTGTTTTCCCGTCATCTGTCTTCCTCAAATAGAACTACTGCTCAATCCTTACCATCTTTTCATTTACGGTCATCTGACCAAACCCGACCTTCCCTCCAGAGGTCAGCTCCAGCCTACAGGCATGCTAAAATTTGCATGATGTGGAAACTGTTGGAATAATACATAATGGTAGCCATGTAAACATGCCAGTCTGAAATGAGACCTGCCGACAGCTCAGAAAAAACACCTTGTAGTTTATCATGGTGCCTCACAGACTGAAAACTATGGTGTAATGTCTCACTGTTCCTTTCTCTGTTTGTTTTCATTTGCCAGTGTTGCCAGGTGTGAAAAATGTCTATTCATATACTCATATACTCTAATCAGCATGCTCATGCATACCTGTACATTATGTGAAACACCACCACTGACGAAAAGTCGCTTGTACACTCCTGCCGATGTGCTTAGCGTGTAAACACGACTCTGTTTCGACTGGCAGCCACCTTCTCAACACCGTGTGCCGTGTGTGAGGAGCTGTCGAGGGACCTTCTGGAGAAGGTCCGGTGACAGTCGCCTTTCCAACCCTCCACTGAAAGCTAACGGGCTTCCATTGCTTCCCCATGATACCTTTCCTGATCATCTGACAATGGATGTGGATGAAACATGGAGATATGTCCACCAAGTAACAGCTACTCCAGCCCCTGCAGGAGCAGGGTAAACATAGAAATGTGAAAAATGCTGCTGCTCCGAGCCTTCCATCACTCTTTATTCTGTCACATCAACGCTTTGTGATAACTTGCAAACTTCCATGTCCATGATTAAATGGGTACCTACAAACCCTGCCTATTTAATCACAGTAATGTTTCCCCCCAAAAAAGAACACTTTAGCATGATTTCTGCTGCATTTTTTAAATGATTTTTCTGGCACAAGGCCAGTGTTGCAAAGCTGTGAGAAAAATGCATTTCTCAGTGAATTTTATATCTATCTCATTAGCCTGGCTAAATAGTAGGGTTTATTAGGTCTATGGCTGAAATCCCACATGATGTCATGTTCATACAGTAATTGTTTTCTGCTTTAATCTTTGACATTAATACCGACTTCTCACAGGAAAGTCGTATATCTGATCAATTAGCATCCATTTCCATGGTGGGCATTGTTTACAGAAGGCCAGCTGTACAGCTTGCATCTCGGTCCCAAATGATGACAGGACATACTGGTCGGCCACCCAGGTGATTCAGAGGTCAGACCGATCTTTGCCTAACTGTCATTCTAACCCTAACTGCCCTGCACAGCTGATCAGTTGTCTGGCTGAGGTGACCAGTACTGCTGCCCCTGTGGTAGTCACACTGTTGAACTACATCTAAACACATGTTAAATACTTTTTAAATTAATAGATATTAAAAATGTTCTTGTGCCCTAAGGCTGCCTGGGAGAGGCTGAAAAGGATTAAGCAGTCAGGACAGTGTATGAATGAATTATTAAAAAATGTTCACGAAAAAGGGGGAAAAAAGTCATGCCCCTGAGTAGGAGAAAGGATCCATTTCACCGTGAAGAATACGACTAAATCTTTCATACTTCCAAAAGTATCTCAGTAACTGTCTGGAGAATCATTCTGCTTCTCCACGTGGAAGGTGTCCCCCGCATTTTAAAGCTCGCCAACTAGCTCGAGCAATTCAGAGCTAATCGCGATATCTACTGTCTTATCTCCTTTATGCGGCTAGCCAAACCTCATTTTTCATCCTCAGCGTTTGGGTTAATTGTTTCAAAGCCACTGGAAACTTGCAGTTGTCTTGACTCCACTGAGTGTAACAGGTTTTCAGGCTGGCCGGACACTGACTGACCTGTAAAACTACTGAGTGTTTCTTCCATGGCTTCAGCCTCATTTCTTTGTGTTTTTAATGAATTTCAGGACTTCTACATTTTGCTATATTCTCTAAAAGTATTTTGGAAATAGCCTCAAATTGATTCACTGGGTGAAAGTTCCATATAAACAGGAAGCACATTTCAATCAAATCAAAACAAAAGTGTGCTACACCCGTCCATCAAACTTTCAACCACTTATCCAGGTCAGGGTCCTAGAGGGGTCTGGAGCCTACCCCAAGCGGCACACCCTGGGGTACACCCTGAATGGGATGCCAGTCCATCGCTGGGCATTTACACCCACAAACACAGTCAGTAAGTATGGGCAATTTAAAAATGCCATGTAGCGTAACTGCGAGAGAAAACCTGCGAGACATGGGAAAAACATGTAAACTACACATACATGCAGGTTTCAGTGCTAGCCATTGAGCCACAGAGCCTCCTGAAGAGTGTTACATATCAAGTCATTTTTACTTTCCAGTGAAGGCCAGGAGGACTTTGTTTTCTTTCACTTTGTCTATCTGTAACATGTTCTATCTGTCAGCCAGAACACACTGATAAACACTAACAAACACTGTTTTTCTGGCCCAGCAGGCTAGCTTAGCCTGGCTGGCCAAGGGGCAAACTATACGTAAAAAGGGAAACAAACACCTGGAAAAAAGTAGCATTCTGCTGAAGATCCAGTCACCAAACTGACTAAGATTGCTAAGGACACTAACATTCAAAGTCTAATGTTGGCATTAAAAATGGTTTGTCTCACCACACCACAAGCATCTTCCCAATTATACTTTTTAGCATCCCTTCTTCTGACATTGGATGGAAAGCCTTTAGTCCTATTGCATTCTTCTGAGCATCATTATATTAATAAAAAAGTTGATAATGTATTTTCCATCCATCCATCCATCCATAGCATCTTATCCAGTACAGGATAGCAGTGAGTCTGCAGTCTACACTCTACACAGGAACGTACAGCACACAAGGCAGGAGATGACCTGGACAGGACATCAGTCCATTGCAGTTCATTTGGTACTCAGTTCATTGCAAATATGAAATATGTCACTCGCTTGGCAATTTCATTCAAAGCAACAATACACACATGCAAACCCACAACATTCAAGCTGCTTCAGTCCGGACATTAGAGTAAATTAGCCATCAGATTGTGGGCCCCAGGAGCAGGCCAAGTATGAAAAATACACTGCCTACTCGGCAGGATTATTCATCAAAAGCTGCTTAGTTAAAGGTCATCTCCTGGGCTGTCTGCAGGGCAAACAGAAACCTCCCCCTGCAAAAATGTTCATACCTACTGGAAGGAAAACAGCTAATGCTTAAAAATTTAAGTCATTTTAAACATATTTTTAAGTTTAAAAAAGAAAAAAAAATCCCAAATAGCTACAAATGGTTCCTTCCTCACTGTGAAAAGACCCTCACATCAATATTGTGTGAATTACTGATACCCCCAGAACATTTATGACATTAATAAAGCATATTAGAAATAAGGTACACAAAAGTGCCTCAGGAAAACTAATAATTTAAGCCTAATATGTCAGCGAGTGTTTTTATAAAACAAAAAAATTATACATAAATCACGCTGAAATATATACACTCTGTGGCCACTTTATTAGGTGCCAATACACAACACCAGGTAGGACTCCCATTTGTCTCAAGTTTGGCTTCGAGGGTCCATGAGTTGTACCATCAGAGAAGCCATTTGGCTCAGCACTGTTGTACTGAGCCATTATTTGTGTACTTGTTGCCTTCCCGTTAGGGTTAACAAATCTGGGTATTCTCTTCTGACTTCTCTCAATAACAAAGTATTTTCAGCCACAGAAATAACCCTGACTGGACATTTTTGTTCATCAAGTCATTATCAATAAATTGTACACACGCTAGGTATGTATAAATTTAAGGAGATTAGTTTGTGAGATGTTTGGACCACCATATTTCACAGCAATGTTGCCATGCTAAAAATCACTTAGATCATTCACATTCACTGTTATAATGCTCAGGCTGGGTTTACGTGATCTACCCCCAGATATCAGTTCTGATTCATGTTGTATGTCAGCACTAGTCAGTCCAATTCTGCCAATTCTTGGAGAGTCAGATTTGATTATGTGGGACTGACACTCGACTACGCCACCAGGTGAACCTCACCCCAAGAATGCTGTGGGGAACGAAGCCCCAAACTCCCAATTCAGGTAAGTTTGTTTTACTGAAGAGCAGGAGAGGTCTCAAGTTCAGTTCCAAAATGTATCAAAACACTGCACTAGAAATACCAACAAGTGGGCATAGGAGACACTAAAAACAGCAAACATAATTAATGAAAAGCAAAGACAAACAAAATTCATACAGAAAATACTAAAAAACATTTAAAATGTCTCTTAAAAACAACACTTACAGAATATGCAAAAAAATCACTCAAGGGTAATACTAGAGTATGCCTTTAAAGGAGGCCCCAAGCATAAAAAGAAATTTACCCAAAGGCATACTAAAGGGTGCTCTAAAAAGGACTCGAAAGAGACAAACGAGGCAGGGACCCCCACCAGCATTAAAATTTATCTCTGGCCACACGCCGATGACTACCCACAGCCAATATGTGAGGGTAGGTGCAACAAGGGAAGAAAAACTTGTCTACTGATATCCCACAAAAGTTAATTAACCAGGCTGTTAAGAGCTACAAGATTAACTCTTTGTTAGCTACAGGATTAGCTCTCTATAACCAATGACTAAACAGACACCCCTCTTCCAAGTTTTATACCTGCCAGGCTGTAGTCTGGGAGGCATTAATGTCTCCCAAGTGATTAAGTTACACATAATTGACTCCTGGTCACAATTAGTCAGTGCAAACAATCACATAGTGTACGATGGCCACAGACTCTAGTCTCTGGCCTCCTGACGGTGGTTCCAACAAGTTGTAGTATTTCAAACATGTTTGAATTTCACGACTGGAGTCAGGAGCAAATCTGTTAGAGTCACGAAGTGTGTGATCTCCAACATATGAAAGATCGGCACAGATCAGTCGTTAAGCGTAAACCACTCAGTCTTTTCAGAATCTTGTAAGGCTTGAAAAGTCATGTAGTGGCGAGGCAACCTTTGGAGGAACAGGGTGTTTGCATTAACAAACAGCTGTATCTAATGAAGTGGCAACCAAGCGTATTAAAAATCAAACCAATTAATACCACCAATGTTAGTTGCATATCCAACATATTTTCTAATATTATATTTCATTCAAGTGACGTGAAGAGATGAAAAACCACGATATTTTTATACTTTATACTTTGTACTTGTACTATGTTCATGAACTATCACACCATCAGTGCTCCTGTCTGCCAAAGTATAGCAGGGATTTCAGGCTGCTAGAAGTAAAGAGGAAATGGTGTGAATTTATTATAACTACTGAACTTTTTTGAGGGATTTTCTCCTGGGCACAAGTTCTTACACTTCAGAATAGTCCTATCTAGAAAATAGAGCTTAATACATTTTGTGCAAATTGGGGGTGTGTCCCATTAAAAACAGAGGAAAAACAAAGAGTACAAACATATCAACCTCTTGGTTATGATCATACATCAGCTCAAGCTTTCTCATCCCTCCAAATCCACCCAGCTGACCCACATCTGAGTGATCAGTTTACTTGTGTTTAAACGGGGCCAGCTGAGCTTCAGTAACTGAGGTGTTTGTATGCGCAGGACTGGTGATCAGTTGCCATGAAAATGCTAAAGACTGCCCTGCAATTTTTCCTCTTGCACAAGCTTTCAGAAGTCATCATAGAATAGTTACAGGACTTTCACTCTTAAGGCCAAATTAAATAATTTTGCTGTGCGTGTTTTAATGAGACTCCTGACTCGAGTGTTCCCATCTCGTACCCCTATGTGACTTGTTAAACAAGGCCCCTCGCTGAAGATGTCACCTCCATCTCCACTGCTGTCCCCGGTGCTTCTCCACAGGTTTCCGGGGCACCTTTCTATGACTAATGTACTGTGAAAGCTACAAGCGGCCAAAATGACCAAAGACGTTTTCTGGACTGTGGCTTTCAGGTTGGGGGGGGCACCATCACCACCATAATTGTAGTCAACGAGATGACCCAGTTGAAGAAGATTAAGTGTGGTTAGTTCCTCCATGGGTCGAAGGATATGGCGGCGTCTGCTACGTACCAAAAGGCATGCAGAGTAACAGAAAGTGACCATGTGGAATAAAGAGGACCTCTGCTTCCATGACATGGAAACCAAATGGTTTATTCCAAATGTTGGTGTATAGCAGATGAACAAAGCCTGATTAAATTACTGTTCTGTCTGGAAAGGGGATTTGACACAGTTGACTGTAATCCAGTTAAGGAAGCCTATGGGGATACAACAGGGTTGCACTGGAAAGCACCATGATGTGTCCAATATCGCGGGGGGTGTACAATGTAGACTCCCTCCACTCCCACCATTCCTAATACATATACATAGAAGGGAATTCAGTAGATGATCAAACAAGTCATTTCATCAACCTGTTTGAGTCTTAAGGGGTTTTTTACTCGGTTGTTTCTGTATTACTTGACATCCCTACAGCAAGATGGTGGCTGGAGGGTGATACAATGACCACATGCAGAATTCACCTCCCTTCCCTGGCTCTCTGTGTGTGGATTTGGTATGCATTCCTTGTGTTTCAGAGAACTTCCTCTGGTTACTGTGGTTTCCAGTAATCCAAAAGCATGCTGCTAAACAAACAGGCATCGCAAAATTGCCCATTTTGAGCATGTGTGTTCTGCTTAGGGTGTCCCCCTGGCTCACACTCAAGGTTCGCCACAACCCTGCATTGCTTAGGCAATATGAATGAAACCCAGATTTTGCTGATATTAAGTTATTCCAACTTCCTATACTGGAAAAATCCCTCTGTAAAACCTCTGGATCACAGAGACTTGAAAATGTAGTTAGGAATCAGTGTAGAATGAAACAGACATTAAAGATTCTTGCACAAATGTACAATCAGAGCTACATGCATAAAATAAATCTATATTTCTGAATTATTTGCCTCAGCAGTGAATTGGTGCACAAATTCACACTTGGGGACAGTTAAGCTGGAATGAGATGTACAATTAACCCTGAGACACAGGCATGAAATTATCATTGGACATGGCTGGAGCAGCTCATTTGTGGGACATCCACAGTCATAACTCCAGGCTGGAATGTGAGACTCAGGTGTGTTTGAGCTGTGTACAATTTCATTTAAGTCCAACCTAGAGGGGAATCTGTGAGCCTTTAATGCCAAAAAAAGTCCATAATCTCCACAAACCAAACCCCGGCAGATCCCAGTCAGCATGTTTTACCCCCATCTACAGGAAGAATTCACAAGGTGATGCAAACAAGATAGAGGGCCAGCCGAGTTCAGCAATTTAACCAGAATTCCTGTCAGTTTGACCTAGTCTGCAGGAACATGAAATCTTTGTTTTTTTCACAGTATTCTCTCTCTACCTCCCTTACATGCCTTAATTGTGAAAGTTTACCATCACAATGTCACTTTTGCTGACTACACTAATGGTGATTTTTTTTCCCAGAGTTGAGCATGATATGTTTTTCAACCAGCACAAAGCCTCATTTCCACCACTAACTGAAATCTTGCCAGCACTCATCATGAACTTCATTGTCCTCCCCAGCGGAAGGATGCCACCCCCTTACCTATGGCAAAGACAGCTTCACCTCCCTAATACCACCCACCCCTCCACTGGCAGTACCACTCCCCTACAATACCAATTGGAATTGCAGAGGAGCTCCTCCCTCCCACCACTGTACCCAAAACAGTTTACATCCAGTCCTTAAATGAAGGGTTTCATTTTGGGAATGCTATTAGATATTATTTCATGTACTTAATGCTGTGCTAAGTTGTTCCTATGGCATAAGCTAATTAATGCACATTGAAGCCTATTTCTAATTCATCATGGCTCTCTGTTGTCATTAATGGTTTTTTTCTTTTAATTTCCAGGCTCTCATTGATTTCACTGTTTACAGCCTTTACAGTGATGGGATTTGTAACTCCTGTGAGAAATTACTGAATGACACACAATATGCACTCTCATCATGCACTTAATTTCCACAATTCAACCCTGTCCATCTCATTAGGACCCAGAAATTGCAATTTTAAAAAATAATCCCATACACCCCACTATACATGTGATTATCAAAGAAAATGGCTATGGTTTTTGCAATGTCTGCATAAATATTGTCCATGTATTCTGCTGTGTAACTGATTATACCCTAAAAACATTTATTAGAACATTCTCTTGGATTTTATATTACAGTTTTACCTATGTAACAGAGCCAGTCACTCCAGCTTACAATGTCTATTAATGCAATCTGCTCTAGTGCCATAGTTAAGTACCACTGTTCCTACATAAATATGAACTGTTTGTGAGTTCTCAAATGGAACTTCAGCATAATGGCAAATATTTCATTCAGTCATGTATTTCTCTTTTCTCTGGGCTAACGCACAGCTGATAGTAGCAGCCTTTAGATCTCGAGCTTGTGAAGTACCTCTACTTGCATTTAACACTAAGTTTAATTCTCCCTGGGAGCAGCGGCCATGAACCCACGTTTCCCACCCCAGACTTTAACTGTTCTAATCTCGTCTGGTGGATTGCTGATAGCGTGTTGCATTTATGCCATTATTTCGGGTTGAGGTGTTTCAGTTAGAGGTCTCACAGTTAAGATGGGTGGTTTAGCAGGGGGTGTGATACCTCCACTGTCCTTGCGGTTTGAGACCCGCAGTATCCCAATCTTCCACAGAACTCCAATTTGTGAGGAACTTCAATGTTTTCCATTTTGGTCCCTAGGATGTAACTGTCACTGGGGTGGTGATTATGGCTTTTTTTAACCCATCTAGGTTGTACCTGTAATTTCTGAAGTACTAATATTTCTGCAGTTCAGGAGAACATGTCCTTTCCTTTCTCTGTCTGGCCAATAAAGCCCAACTTGATTTGACTTGACTACACTTCGCTTGATGTGAAACAGGAAATTTGCTCCTTACGCGACAGCGAGCAGAACCACAGGACGTGGAGGTGGGAGGAAGAAAAGGGGAGAGTGACTAGTATAACAAACGCAGTGTGGTGGACGGAAACACAAGACAGCCATTTTGCCATTGGCACATAAGGAAAAGCAGAAGAAAACAAAATTGGAATTATGTCACCGAAAGGCTAGAGCTGTGTCAGGGCTCAGGCACTTGGGTCTGGTCGCATGTACAGCCTGAGAAACAAACAAAACTCAGTCCTTAGCAATGAAGAAGAGGTCATTAAATTAAGCAGTTGTCATTACCATGCCATCTCCACATTCATTGTCCTATGCCATTGGTATTTTAGTGAAGCAAATGATGATTTGATTCAAGGGCTCTACAGCACTTTGTTCCTGAGACCAGAACCTGAATATTTTGCCCGCAATGGTAATGAAAGATTCCTGGTAACCAAATGCAAAGCTCACAAGGTTAATGATTCCCAGCAGGGATCACAACAGCCAAATTCAGCTGAATGATCAGTCCAGAATAAGGCAAACACCAAGTCCAAATCGTGTGCAGAAAATGATAAGAAAACAGACATTCAGAAACCATAGGTCAATCAAAAGCATGGCAACTCAACAATTCAGTAACAAGCAAGCTCAGTACCTCACACTTGATTGGTATTTGGGAGAGGCAGGGCATAGTCTGATTGGCCATTGCTGCAGAGTCTGCTGACTGGAGGCAGGCATTACGATGACATACTCTGACGAGCTGGTGGGTCGTGGGTTTCAATGAGGATGACAAGACTCAGAGATCAACGCAATGAGATGTTTATTCAAGTCTGCAAAAACACAACTATTTAAATACAGCAGCACTCGTGGTGACGCATACACTCAGGTACGATAACCGAACACAATTACCACGTGAATACAGCACAGTACAGCACATAGATCATTACAGGACACAACTCTGACATGCTATTTACAACACATATGCAATAACTAATAACACTGACAATACATCAAGTATCGCACGGCGCCCCATGAGTACCACTGGTCACCCTTACAGTGACAAAATACCTTTCTGGAGGGTGCCCTGAGGACCACTGGATAAAGGACAACGTATCTTGAGAAGCCCAGTCTTCAGTTGGGGATCTTCTGGTTGTACTCAGGCAATTATTCCAATGAATAGAGCAAAGGCTTCCACAAACAGAGGACCACAGACTGCCCCTGTTTTCCCCATGGGACTTTATGACTGGTACTGCATAAATTCTTAATACAGGTGGTTGGGGCTACAAACATGCTCTGTTTGCTTTTCTATTGTCCTTGCTTCATTATTTATTGTCGCATTAAGTCTCAGTAGTCCACGGACCTCATTCATTCTCTTCCAAGACAGTCTCTCTAGCAGTGCTGCTGTGTCAATGCATTGCAATTAAATAGTTTATTTTACAGTTCAGCTGAACAAATAAACCCTCACCGACTGTTAGCTTTCCAGCTTGTTTATTAAGAAATATGTTAATTTAAAATGAAATGGAAAACTCATCCCATACATATCAATACAAAACTTTACTGCCTGCAGGTCTGTTAATAATTTAACCAATCTTACTTTAAGTGACAAAAGCAATAATAAATGACAAACACACAAAACGATTCCAGTAGATATTCTCCTGTCACCAGTCGTAAAATTCAGACATTTGAAATACTACAACTTGTCAGAACCACCATCAGGAGGCCAGAGACGAGAGTCTCTGCAAACTAATCAAGTCTGACTCTAGCTCCAAGAATCGGACTGACTCACTAGGATGTGAATGGGAGCTAAAACCGTGTTGTGTAAATCCAGCCTAAGCAGTCTATGGAGAAGTCACATCTAAGTTAATTTTGTCTAAATTGCTTTTTTCCCATAAGGACAGTAGACTAACTCTCGTACTTTGAAATGAATATTCATCAGTATGATATGTAAGACATTTGAGGGCAAAAGGCAATGATCCTGGACAGGATCCCAATCCATTGTGGAGCTATCGGAAAAATAATTTAATTTGACTATTGCTTTTAATTTTTTTATTTGCTCGTTTCTTTTATTAGATTTTCCAGTGCTTTGACTAAACCCCAAAAAAAAAAAAAAAAAAACAGAGGAGACCTGGGGAGTCCAAATGGCACTGATTACATCAGGAGTGTTTTCAGCTTACAACAACTAGGGCAAGAGCAGACAAATAACAAGCAAAAATATAATGAGCATTTTCTTTATTGGTTTATGACTTAAACGGTCAACCTTTTATATATGTATGAATGCAATAGCCTGGTTTGTGCATCTCCACTGAGAAAATAAACTCTATACCATGGATTTCCAAAAACTGCCCACCTCCTTCTGTAAAGAAAACAAAAACAGGCCTATATTATGAAGACATTTTCTTATAAAAAGAAAAAACCATCTGTGGCTGACCTGCGTGTACAGTGACCGCTGCCCTCTGCAATCTTTCCCACAGTCTATTGATCATGAGCAGGGATCTCATTTACGAAGGTTGCATATACACATGAAAAACACTTGAATCGTGCTTAGGCAACTGTCCACGCAAAACTCTGGATGTATAAAAGAAAACGTGATGGAAGAATTTGCGGCTCAATTTGAAATTCGTTTTAAGCTGTTGAATAATAAAACAGAATGCCGAGTCACAAAAGTAAAAAAACATAAGTCACTAAAGAAAGTAATAATGTAGAGAAAGTCGGCTTCCTGAAACAATCCCCACACGTCCCCCAAAGTAACTCCAGACAATGAATGTGAGCATATTACTCAGCATTTTGCTGAGGGCAGAATCAAATCAATGGTCCTTCAGACTAAATAATTGAAAAACTTTGATATGTGACTGGAGTTTGGAGCACATTATATGTTATGCAAATTCCCATCCAAAGCTGCCTCCACACAATTTATTATTGAGCCCGTCCTATAAATTACACATTTTTCACAAATCCTCAGTGTGTAAATACCTTCGAGTCAAAAATAGAAACAAATTTAGGTTTTACTACTGGTTTAATATTAAATACACAGACCAATATAAAATACCTAGACCAGGGGCGGAGGAATCGGGGGTGGGGAAACATGTCCCCTCAATATTTCAGTAAGCTATTTTTGTCACCCTCACTCCTGCATAAAATAGATCTGTGATATTAAAATTAATCTTTGAAATAATTGTGTTCCTCCAGTATTGAATTCTCTCCTCCCTCCTTGATCCAGACCGAGGTCTAGCTTCACCTAATGTGCATTAGTAATTATTTTGTTTAATCGAGAAATATTTAAACTAAAAATGATCATGTACATGATATCTAAACACTGCCATTTTACATAGAAAACCCTACAAGCTCCTCTTCAGAAATACCCAGAATAAACAGTAATTATTTTTATCTTGCATTATTATATTCACTTTGTAGATCCCACTGCTGCAATTTATTTGTGACTATTACTTAATCTTTTTTGTTTAAATTGCTTTAATGAGCAATTCTTGCTTCTCCATGTTGAGAACTCCTACTTCACGTTTCAAATTCTGCTAAGTCACAAGATCATTTAAATGTAAAGTCATAGACTTATATCTAGAGAACTTAAAGCTGAAACACAGGACAAGAGTAGGTTCTGCTTGGATAAATTCAACATGATTCATTTAATTTCTTAAATAAAACATGATTTGCCATATATCATCTTCTGTCATGATTCTGCCCAGACTGGGGTTTCCAAAGCCAAGAGATCAGGGTACCATTCCAGAAAGTGGGCTTAGTAAATCCTATAGTCAAATTTGAATTGCGATTGGAAAAATTCAGTGAGATTCAGGGATCTACAAATCTTGTATTCGGGATTTTAGTTTTCTTTAATCAGATTTCAGTTTTAACTACAGGATTTGTTGAACCTGGTTTCTGGAATGGACCCCAGTGAGGCAAGGATGCAGGTGTAAGTGTAAAAGAGGGTGTAATAGGAAACACAAAACAACCACTGGGCTTTGCCTAAATACAAGGAGTAACAAAGATGATGAATTCAAAAGAAAACAAGGTAAGAACAGAGTCATGGGGAATAAGGCACATAGAGACATAGAATTATAGGAATTAAACTGGCAGTAACGCCAAAAAACACAAGGGGAAAAACACAGTCTAAAATAACCTAAGACACAGGTGGAACACATGAGGGTACTCAGGGCAAGAGTAACTGAAACAGGCACACACAAAATGCCGGGCAATACTCCGGGGACATGGAGCACCGGAGCGCTGGTGCAGAAATGAGATTTTCACATTTCACAAGATCGTTATAACTCCTTGTCCTCAGGAAGTCAGATGAGAATGGTAAATTTTTACATTTAGCTTTTATATATTTATACAGATGGAGTTTGCATGTCCTCCCCATACTTTATGTGTTTCCTCCAGGTACTCTGGCTTCCTCCTGTAGTCCAACGACATGGAGTTTAGGCTGACTGGTGTTTCTAAATTGCTTGTAATGTGTCACTGGGTATGTGAATGCATGTGTGACTGTGCCCTGTGATGGATTTCCAGCCAATCCAGGCTGTACCCCCGCCTTGTGCCCTAAGCTGCCTGTGATGGCCTCCATGTCTCCCTGTGACTCAACATTGGATAAGCGGTCTGGAAAATGGATGGATGGATGGATATTTTGAGCTCTTCTACCTAAGTACAACAGGACATAGAACTTGGGACCTTAGAATATGATACAGAACAAATATCTGATAAATATTATTTACTTGTATTTACCAATGGAGATGACAGAGATAAAATATCCACTTAAATGGACTGCTGGGAGGTGGGGCATCCTCAGCCAGGGCTCATGGCAGGCAATGATACAGTGTGCTTTGAGGGCTTTCGTGGATGTCATAACTGGGTACAACCTCTCCGTCTGAACAGCTGCCCCACCAGTAATAAATGTTTCACAATTTCAATTATGCTAAGTGGGCCAAATGTGCTGGTCTGTTCTTTGGCTAATGATTCATTCAGTATTACAGCATCTGTCATTTGATTGAACAAGGTCAGCACGCATTTTGTTTGTGCGATTGTGAAAGTGACAGACAGGCTCTTGACACAGTTCAATATGCCACCACACAGTCATGCCTCTGAGATGAAGCCGCAACCACTGGAGAAACGACTTACCCAAATGTAGCTGGGTGCTCAAACAGTTGCTTCAGGGAGAATTTGATTGGTGTTTCCTTGTCTGGCCCACGGAAGCTCTCAGGACATCACCCCAAAGTCACTGTTGGACTATGTTACATCCACTAACCGTGGAGAGACAACCCAAAATAACAATATTGGATAATAGGGACAACTCCACTACTGCACTGAGTATGCTAAAACACAGGCTAAATTTTTATAGTAAATTAAAAATACCAGAATCAGCACGAATCTCTGCAGAAGTGACAGTTATCAGGGCCTCAATCGTGAAAATGCCAGCTTTAGCTAGTAGATAAGCGACTATAAAAGAAATTAGATTACTGAGCTATCGTACATACAGCAACTCAGAAAATGATTGTGTTACACTGGTGTGAAACATTACAGACATTCCCTTAAGTCTTTTGATATAAAAATGCTATTCAAAACAAAGCTTAAAAATACCTGCTTGTTGCGTTACTAATTCTGTCCACTGCAATTTTACTCAAGATGCATTGCATTTGCGGCAGAATTTTCCAGTTATTTAAAATGAAAATGGCTACAGTTGTTCACGCTGCCAAACTTGTACATTCATGTTCCCTTAAAACCAAAGCACTTCTGCCAGACATTACCTGTCTGTCCCAGCATCCATACACCATTAGCAACAACAGCCTTCCTCACGGTCCCAAGGTCCTACCTGTAACACCAGGAGAGTCAAAGACATTCAGAAAGATGGTCACTAGACATCAGATGGCTACCAATAAGACAAACGGACCAAATTATTGCAGAGAGGAGCAGGTAATCTGCTTGTCCATGGCTATGGAGAGAAAAATATCAAAAAGATCATTCCACCCTCTAACATTCCCTGCCACAAAGCGGTAAGGATTCTCCCCCCAAGTCTATGTGCCCCTCCATGCTGCCTGTCATGGATGTGTAAGACAGGGGTGGTAAGTCAGCTTCCCAGGCTTTGGGCTACTGCTGACCATCCGCTACCGCTCAGCTTAAACCTATCCTGAGTCTCAGCCCTAATTAGGAAAGACAGGCCTGTTTGAAGCAAGTTTCAGTCCACTCCTGTGACTGGCATCACATGTGCCTCACTGACTATATCATCAAAAAGACTTTTTTTCCTGCCCTCCTACTAGCTAAACGGTGTGATTGAATAAAGTTGCCACAGATCAATGCATGGAATGCTCATATACACCGCGACCAATTTCAACATGCCGTGGAAATGGCTCAATATCCTCAACATCGTGGAATGTGCTCCTATGAAGGTAATGCTCAATAAAGCATTTTGCTTTCTTATCCGGGTGCCGCTTTTCAGTCTTCAGTAAAAAAAAAAAAAAAAAATGGATTTCATATCGCTCTTTACATTTTAATAACGTTGATTTAGAACGGCGATATGTTAAATGTAATTCCTTATCAATGGTGACTTTAATGCTGCTTTGACCGATTTTTTTTATCTCTTTGACATATTGAAATGTGCAATAAATTAACTTAGTTACACATGATGTTCTATTGAGTAAAACAGCTCCATAGAACAATACGAGCTCAATAGATGTGTTCAACAAAGAAAAAAAAAAGATTTGATAAGGGTATTTTAAACGTTGTTTGATCATCAGCAGGAACACTCTTTATCTGCTCTTTAAGTAGTGAGAAGGTCACCCTGGAACTTACCAACTGAATGACGGCATTTTAACGTTCATTCCCCATTTTATTGTTAGATTTTTGTTGCCTTTGGTTTGCTTTCATAATGCAAATTCCGCCCACTGCATTCTTGTTATATCTGAGACCAACACATCACAGATATGACTATCTGTTGAAATTTGAAGCATGAAAATTGGCCCTATAAACACACCCTAACCTTAACATATCCATCCATCCATTCATCCATCTTCTAGCCATTTATCCTGGTCGGGGTGGTGGTGCTGGGGGTGAGGTGGGGGGATAACATCAAGCATACATAATAGTAATGCATATGGCGGGCATCCCATCCGGGGTCTCCCCTGCTATATGCCCTGTGTTTCCTCAGATAGGCTCTAGACTCACTGTGACCCTGTACTACATAGATGGATGAACCATGCAATATATATAATACACGGAATTAACAGCCATGCACATCTTTATTAATAGCAGATAAGAATGATGAATTATGTTGCGTAGTAAAAGCTATGTGAACTTTAACTGTTTCTTTCCTTAAATAGTTGATCTGATTTTTTTGGAATCTATTTTGAATACAGTTTTTCTTTTTTTTTTGCACTCATTAAAAACAAAATTACTGTTTGGGCGAGAAAACCCAGCCGCCTGGGAATGCATTGTGTGTTATGCATTATGCGTTTCATGGTGCCGGTCCCAAGCCCGGATAAATGGGGAGGGTTACGTCAGGAAGGGCATCCAGTGTAAAATTTTTGCCAAATCAAAT
>JAACJT020000135.1:0-21704 GCA_009936485.2 Gymnarchus niloticus | reverse complement strand
TGTGGTGAGAGAAGACATGCAGGTGGTTGGGGTGAGAGCAAGATGCAGAGGACAGGAGGAGATGGAGGCAGTTGATCTGCTGTGGCGACCCCTGATGGGAGCAACCAAAAGAAAAGTACAGATTTCATACAAAAAGTAACTTTCCTGGTGGGGGTCCACCTCCAAAACCCCTTTCAAATGAGGCAGTGATGGTTACGGACATCACTGGTCGTGACTCACCGACAGTTGTTGGAATAACTGGTAGAGGGGAGAGCGGTGGTCATTTGGAAGGGTAAGGGTTCAGTTTAAGTCTGATTAATGGCATTACTGTTAATGGCATGATTGCATAGTTAACCACTAAAACCTTCTATAGTGATCCAGATGAGGAAATGAGAGAGGAAAGTGATGTTGAGGCTACAAGCACATCGACTGTCAGGCCTCGCAGGCCAGCGAACCCACCAAAGACACCAAGCATGTCTACCTAAGTTATCGTCATGCTTTTCACAAAATCTCAACCCAAACATACTGTAAAAAAGATTATTTTCTACTCTAACGAAGTATTTAATTATAATACCTGTGTGGCTAAAAAGAGGAAAATCCACCAGAGGGGTTTATCCAAGAGGATATTCTTTTCCTTAACTCTATTGCCAACAGAAATCCATGTAGCATTCACCTGCACTGCCGTGACCAGGTGACATGGCCTAACCGAGGACAGTAATGCCCAGAATAGCCAGTACACTGACATTCTGCATTTTACTGCAAGAAAAGGTGCTGTGACAGAAATATGGGTGTGTTTCGACAGGCAACTTCAGGAAAACTTTAAGGAAATTAAAGCAGGGGGAGAAATCTGACTGGGAGACCAATTTCTGAACTCTACACGGGGTCTAATTAAACAGCATGCTAAAATCTTTTAAAATAAAACAAAAAAAATTTTGTGATAGACTTCATTATACTATTTTTTGCAAATATATAAATACATGATGAACCGATATACAAGCACGCTTAAATGCTACAGAAGCAAACAAACAAAGCCTTGTACATGCATTACTTTTCCTTAGTCAACAAAGATCACCTAAAGACAGAGTCACTTCTCCAAATTACTGATTAAATAACAGGTTAGTGAACTTGTTTTCTTTCCTGAGAAAATTTAGCCTGCCTGAGAATAACCTTGTGAAAGTTAAAAAATGTTGGGACAGCTTTATTGTTTTGGCCGCAGTTATTTTTAATCCTGGAAAGGTATGAATGGGAGAAGTGTGGTCCTGGATAATGTACAATGTCTTCCCCTTGCCTCCCTGGAGTTCTTCATAAGAACCGTTTCTCACTTTCCCAGACTCCACCCCTTTAGCCTGCAAAAGGGTGGGGGGCGGGGGGCTCTTCCTGTAAGGGTGCAGATTGAGGAATTGATAGTACCCTGGTATACAGAGAGAACTTCTGGCTTTAAACAGACCTTAACAGGATTCTCATGGGAGTCATTAACCCAGTCATAAGAATTAAATAAATAAATCTGGAGGTAAGCTACGGAACGATCTCTGGACTTGGGGGGCGCTCCTTCGTAATGCAGTTCTGAGCCAACAATGAGATCTGCCAGAGGTTTTGATAACAGAACCCTGCTTAACCTCCTCCTGCTGCACCATGGGGCAGAGATTCCTATCAAAATAAATTAGTCACTTACTGGGGATACAACCTACTTCCACTTTAAGAACCAGCACAGGAAACACACAACTCCGGCTTACCAAAATTTCTAAACCATAAAATCTAGCATGCCTGCATACAAGCAAAATTAAAATTATACAAATGAAGTGTAAAAGATAACATTAGTAGTACACGTTAATATACCTATATTCTAATTTTCCAGAAGTGCACCTTTTAATATATGCTATATTAATTGATATGTTTGTGACAGAAAAGATAGCCAAGACTTCAAAAATCAAACAGAAGCCTCAAACAGAACTGCCAGGAATGACAGAAAAAGGCTGAAATCAATATGACCTACAATTTTTCAACATAAGAATTTGGTCTACTTCAGCAAGTTATTTCTCACCACTATCCATCAGTACTGGTACCACATACCACTGGACTAGACTAACAGTGTTAGAATCAGTGACACTGAGAGCAACACAACACCAGGACAGTGTGAGAAGACAGGCATCCTGAACCAATGAGTAACGGTGAGGCACACTTAGGGTGACGGCCCAAGCATTTGGAGCAGGTTCACAACAGCAAAGGCAACAGCAAAGGCAACCACAGGAAGACCAACAATGGCTGCCCAGCCTCTCCCTAAATTCTGCCCCTCTGCAAGGCTCCACCTTTGAACCCCCACCTTGTGAAAATACCACCAGGTTCACAGCTACAAATACAGAGAGCCCAAAAGATACATGTTACCACTCACCATGCCTAAACAGGCTTTAAATGCAAGCTGATTACTCAGCTTCAAAAAGGGCCCTTGTACATCTGGTAGGGGGAGCGTGGGATTAATTAATTCAGTTTTCATGGTGACCTAACTAGCGATTTACAGAGCTTTTCCTGTTGTAGCACACTCCCAAAATATGCTTTAATCAATCACTAAAGGTCTACTTTCCCCCCTTTTCTTCCACCACCAGCCATTTTTCCAAATCAAATATCAAAACAAGCTTCAATAGAAAAATTAGTCAAATGTTGTAATTGTTAAAGAGATTGCTCCATCTATTAGTATAGTAACTTACTAAACTTGATTAACACCTTACTAAGTCTTGGATATGTACCAAAATCACTAAAAGTAGCTGTTGTCAAGCCTTCTCTTAAGAAACCTAAGCTTGATCCTAGTGAGTTAGCAAATTATAGGCCTAACTCAAACCTTCTCTTCCTCTCCAAAATCTTGGAGAAAATAGCAGAAAAACAACTGTACTCCTTCCCACAGAGAAATGGCATAAATGAAGTATTTCAGTCTGGGTTCAGACACAGGTACTGAAACCGCATTAATGAAAGTAACAAATGACGTAGTCATGGTCTCTGATCGTGGTTGTCTTTCTTTGCTCATGCTCTTAGATCTTAGTGCAGCATTTGATACTACTGACCATGAGATTCTCTTAGACCAAACAGAATCTCTAGTTGGTATTACAGGGCAGGTTCTATCCTGGCTACGGTCCAATCTCACTGGCCGCTACCAGGATGTTCATGTTAACAATGAATCCTCTGATTATACTAGAACTAGATATGGTGTTCCACAAGGCTCCGCTGCTGTTCACACTGTATATCCTGCCACTTGGTGATAGCAGAAAACATGGTACTGATTTCCACTCCTACGCTGATGACACACAACCATACATATCAGCTGAACCTGGTGAATTGCCTTATCTGCCAAAGATTAAAGATTGTCTATTAGATATTAGGAGCTCGATGTCCAGAAATTTCTTACTCCTAAATCAAGATAAAACAGAAGTAATGCTGCTTGGTCCTGGAGTGCTTTGAGAAACAGATTGATGTAAAATTTAATGGATGCTCACTTAAACCAAGCACATTGGTTAGAAATCTTGGTGTCTTAGTTGACCCAGACCTGTCCTTTGATGCTCTCATTAGGAATATCACTAAAACAGCTTCTTTTTTTTCTCCGAGGAATATAGCCAAGGTTCAGATAACGTCCTTCAATGATGCTGAGAAACTAACTCTTGCTTTTACCAGTTCCAGATTGGATTATTGTAATGCTCTGTTTTCTGGATGCAACTCTGGGTTGTTACAGACTCCAGCTGGTGCAAAATGCTGCAGCAAGAGTGCTAACTGGAACTCAGAAGTTCGATCATATTAGTCCTCCATATTAGCTGTATTGTCATCTTTACATTTGCTTCCTGTTAAGGCTTGTGCTGACTTTAAAGTACTATTACTTACCTTTAAGGCCTTGCATGGTTTGGCTCCAGAATATTCTCCGATTTTTTGGTTCCTTACCCCCTCCCCCCCCGTTTGCTTCACTCTCAAGGAGCAAGTTATTTATTAGTTCCAAGAGTGAAAAAAGCGACATTGGGCTGCAGAGCATTCTCCTACAGAGCTCCGCAGCTGTGGAATGGTCTTCCAGCAGCAGTGCGGGGACTCTGGCTCACTCTCTTAGTCTAGGCTTCAAACACACCTATTTAACCTAGCCTACAGAGACCTTAGGTAAATACTCACTTCCCAACTAGGCTAAAGGCTGAGTGCTGGCGTTCAAGGATTCCTCATGCCTGTGTCCCCATTGGCCTCTCCCTCATAGTTATGCTGCCATATGTAGCTTGCTGGGGCTCTTGCCGTTTTATTTGCAATTACTCTGCCACCTTAAATTGCTGCTCTCCTCATGCACATTCTTTTTCCCCTGTGCACCCTCTTTGGGGTGGTTCTTTCGGACGTCTGGATTCAAGAGATCCCTGTATCACCTGCTGGCCTACCACACCCTCCTTCCACTTCTGCTGTCCACACTGATCGGCTTGCTGCCTCCTGAGCAGCCAAACCTGATCTTTGGTCCTGATCACCTGGCTGCATCCTTGGATGCCTTGCTGTCCTCGACTGTTATACATCATCATTTTCAATTGTACTAATGAATTTGTCCTGCCCGGTGCCAAACAGAGGAGGATGGGTTTCCCTCTTGAGTCTGGTTCCTCCCAAGGTTTCTTCCTCTTGCCACTGTCGCCTTTGGCTTACTCTCTGGGGACCCTGGACCCAGGACTATGTAATGCGCTTTGTGACAGTGCTTCTCGTTAAAGGCGCTATATAAATAAAATTGAATAGAATTGAACTGTACTTTAGATTTCATCACTGTCTTCAATGGTCATCTTTTTAAGCCCTAAAAGTTGTACTTTGATATTACATGTGCTTGTAAATAAATATGTTCTGAAGCAGGCTGCACACTGCCTTCACAGAGACCAGGAGTCTACAAAAAAAAGAAGCACAAGCAGAAATCCACAGAGTGGGAGCGTGTTATGTGTATTGCTGTTGTTTTTATCGCACTAGATTATTGTAGCCATTGGATAAATGAGGCTTCAAAACCCACGGCATGCGGGAGTATCCTGAACTAACCAATCAATGCTGGCACTAAATGAGGCTTCACAACCCGTGGTGGGTGGAAGCATCTTGAACTAACCAATTAATATGGACTAGTGGCAGCATCGATAGGTAGTTTGGGATATGCCCAGCCACCACAGCTATTGAAGCTTCATTTGTCCCATCACTAGATTAGAGGGAAATAGAAGGGTCAGGTAAGGACATGTCTGCCTGCTACTGCCCCAAGCAAGTTTAGCATTTTCAAAGGAAAGAATCCAAAGCTTGCTACCAACAACAATTACTGGCTGACACACCATGCATGCCATGTGAGAAGAGAATGGACTAGATCCGTAGAAGACAGAGCAGATATGGCTAACTGCCCTTCTATCAGCAACCCCTGCTGAGCTCTCCTGCCCAAACCAAAGGAGGACTGCTAATCAATCACAGGGGCAGTGCTACAAGACAACAAAGCAGCATAGAAGAAAAGGAAAAGGCACTGGGGCCTCACTCTGTGATTTTAGGGTCGATGTTCCCAATCCACAGGCGATGTCCCTCTTGTGATGAGCTCTCCGAAAGTATGGAGGCATTTTCCAGTGTCTCCACTGTTGACTGCATGGGCGTCTGCGGGGAAACCACATTGTTGTACTTTAACACCAAATACAGTCAAACCATCCAACTCATTAAAAATGAAAATATTTACACACATTCTGCTGAATCATTCATCCATTTTCCAAACTGCTTCATTTAATTCAGGGTGCAGGGAGGGGGGGGCTGTAGCCTATCGGGCAGCTTGGGGCACAATGGTGGGGGGAAACCTTGGATGGGGTGCCAACCCATCGCAGGGCAAACACACACACACTAGACAATTTAGACACGCCAATTAGTCTACACTGCATGTCTTTGGACTGCAGAATGAAACTGGAGTGCACAGGGGGAACATGCAAACTCCACACCCACAGAGTAGAGGTGGGGTTTAAATCCCCACCCTTGGAGGTGCAAGGTGATAGCGTTAACCACTGACCCACCATCCCCACCTGCTACTGAATCATTGCAGAATTAATGTTTTGTTAGCAATTTATCCATGGCTCAACAAAATGATGCCAAAACTTAATAATACAAAGGGGAACATGGCAAACAACTATCAAATTTAATACTGACTTTGAAATTTCATAAAATCATTAGAATTATCCCTAATAACTGGTAGGAAAAAAACAACTAGTTGGAAGCTGTTGTACCCACCATAACAGCAAAACTATAAAGTTTCACAAGAAATTACACTATTATGATGTTTACCCTAGCATCTGAGAATGATTTAAAAGGTACATTTCGCACACACTTTAACAATGGGTGAGTGAACCAAGTGTTAGACACTGCAGAATACCTCACGTTGTTAAAATTCCCTAACACAAGTTCAAGGTGTCTTTACAGTATAAAGATTTGAGAGGCATCCCCACAAACAGCTACTGCATAGATGAATAAACAGACGTAATGGGCAGTTATGACATTATAGTTAGACTAGCTATTTACAGTTTTAAACACTTCAATACAGTCTAAATTTTAAGACCAATAAGGAAATATTTATTCAATAAGTAACAATCATTTTATTAACCAATTAATTCCTAGGAGAACAACCTTACTTATCACTGCCTCAAGCTTAGACACACCAGATCGCTAACCCAAATGAGACTACTTACTTGTTCTACTACCAATAAATAAATAATTTCAGGCGGCGTAATCTTTTATCTATTTCTAGCTAATGGAAATAGACACGCGAATATGACAAAACGCACCTACAGTCTACAGTCCGCACTCTACCATGACCTACATGCAGGAACCGATAAAGTCGACTGGTTTAATTGGTAATCGTCTGAAAAACCACCAAACTAGCTGTGCAGATAATTATAAAACGTAGTTAGACAGGATGCTTATTACTGGTAATAAAATGTCTTTTTAAGACTACTTGCAAAACAAGGTGCATTTAATAATTTTAACGCTACAACGAGCTACAAATGTTTCACCTGAAAAATAGCTACTTAGCTGATCTATGAAGTATGAGCTTTACCGTCTTTTTCAGTCACTCAGTGATGGCAGACTTTTCACCACGTTTTTGTACTCTTTAGTATCACCACGAAAAGAACGTTCACAACTGTTTGACAATATTATTAAATACAGCTTGCTAGCTAGCAACTCTGCGCAAACTATAAAACATTTAAAAAAAATAAATAAATAAAATTAAAAATACCGACGCCTACCAGTGAGGTATTCCGCTAGCCAAATTAACTACTCTTAGAAGCTGACGGCTGATTGGTCGACGCTAGGCAACATTTTCGTCGCGGGGTGATGACGTTACACAAGGTTGCAGAGAGACGTCGTGCTCAAAAAACGATTGGAGGTGTGTAGCTATATCTAAGGAACTTTCTGTTGGATATTAGCGTTGGAATTGTCCAGAAATATATTAAGTGATATATTTTGTCACTCTAAAGATAACGTAAAACGAGGAAAAGATTAAATAATTTAAAAATATATCTGGTTGGATTAGGTATTTTACCTTAGATGTGCATCAACTATCTCATACATGCGTGCATTACACCATCCAGTTACTGTAAGTAGCATTTTAATATACTAAAACTACTCGCTAGGACATTACTCAGAATTGATAGTAGTGTTACATTCGACATGTAACTAGATTGTATTTTTACTATATATACACGTTAATGTAAAGGTTGTTTTGGAGGACATCCTTACTCGGGATATGTACTGTGTGAAAGTGGTTGGGCTTTCGCTCCAATCTTGTGCATGGAATTATGGGAAACTGTGAACCCTAAATCTAGAGTTAATTTTCTTGAGTTTAAAGTTATGTATTTTTGAAATAAGGCAGCTGCTTCAGAAATGGGTATGTGGTTGCATATTTCAAAGATCTAGAAAAGAAAGTGTCCCATTCTTAAAGTCTTAGGGTTGCTTGTTTTTAAAGGAAGACTTCGTTCTGAAAATCAAGGAAGCTGCTAACTTATTTATGTAATGGTCCCTCTGGGAGCCCAATTTGACAGGTTTTTTTTCAGAAGGTCAGGAATAATATTGTGTCACCAACCATAAAATCTTGTAATGTGCAAGTCCATGTGAAAATAGAAAATGTTAGCCACATGCTCAGTAAATGTCTTAAACCAATGGTGTTAAACCTGGCTCTCTGAGAAAAATTGCTTAAATGACATTTCACACTTTTAAATGAGAAAAGCTATGTAGTTCTGTGTTTTTGAATGCCATTCAGGTTAAAAAAAGTACTGAACTGCAGTACCATTTAGATTTTGATACAAAGCATTAAATATATGACTCTCAGTATGTATCAATATATGTGTCTACAACTGTTATTTGTCTGGTTTATTTTGTCTTGGGTGTAGGTTAATTTTTTTTTTTATAATGGTACTTAAATACAAGATTGAATATTTGAGATTTCATTAGCCTTATAGACAGGCAAAATGTAGACGCAGATGATGCTAACTCGTAGTCCTAGTTTTTTTTGTTGCCTTCTAAAATTTATTACCCAAAAACAAGGGAACTTGCATATTGTATCCTACTTGTCTATGTATTTAAGGAAACTTAAGCTTTTGCATTGTGGTAAGAAACAGTGTAAATACTGACCCCTTCAGCATTAATAAGTACAGCTGCAGTTAAGTCACATAAGTTTTTCTAATTACAGCAGTTTTGTTCCCTACTGAAGTATATTGACCCAGGAGTAAGGTACTCCTGGGATTTGATCCTGTAACCTTTCGGTCAGAAGCCCTCTGTCTTAGTACCTATGTTATATGCTGCTGCCTTAATGAAGTAGCCGTGTCATCATTTTCATCATCATTTTCTTTCGGCTGCTCTTATCAGGGTTCGCCACAGTGAATCAACTGTCTCCATCTCCTCCTGTCTTCCGCATCCCGCTCTGTCACACCAACCATCTGCATGTCCTCTCTCACCACATCCATAAACCCTTTCGGCCTTCCTTTATTCCTCTTGCCTGGCAGCTCCATCCTCAGCATCCTTCTCCCAATATATCCAGCATCTCTCCTCTGCACATGTCCAAACCAACGCAATCTCGCCTCTCTGGCTTTGTCTCCAAACTGTCCAACCTGAGCTGACCCTCTAATATACTCATTCCTAATCCTGTCCATCCTCATCACACCCAGTGCAAATCTTAACATCTTTAACTCTGCCACCTCCAGCTCTGCCTCCTGTCTTTTTGTCAGTGCCACCGTCTCCAGGCCATGTAACATAGCTGGTTCTTCACCTCTTTTCTGCACTCCCCATTACTCTTTATTTTTTTTTTCCAACTTTATTTATCGGGTTTTACAAAAATATAATTGCCAACAGATCATTTATAACAAATTACAAATGAACTATAAAATAAACACACAGAACCCCAGTAAATACAAGTGCTAATCGAACAACAAAAAAAGGAGAAAAATAAAAATAAAATAATAATAACAATAACTTAAAGAAAAACAAACAGCCAGCTCACAGTAGGTTGTGTCTGTAACAAACACGGACAAGCAAAACAGCAGCATATCCCCTATGCTACAGCAAAAACACCAATAGCAATAACACCCAGCCAGGCCATGAAAGTCACGTTAGTCAGGAATGAGTGGAAAATTCATCCTCTTAATTAACTGGAAAAAAGAGCCCTATATTTTCTCAAATGTGTTGGGGGAGCCCTGCAACAAAAGTCTAATCTTTTCCAATCTGACAAAATAAAGGGTGTCCCTTATCCATTGGGTATGAGAGGGAGATGTTGAAGATTTCCACTTAGTCAATATTAGTCTCCTAGCAAATAGGGTGTCAAAAGCTAGGCCGTCCTTTTTAGAAGCAGAAAGAGAAGGCAGTAATGGAAAGACCCCAAAATGTGCACTAAAAGGCATCTGGCTCTATTTTCCCCCCATCCACTCAGATATGGTGCTGAATATCTCCGTCCAATAGTTATATAAAGATGGACAAAGCCAAAGCATGTGTATAAGGTCAGCAGGACAGTGTTGACACCTATCACATGCCGGGGAGACATCATCATAGATCTTTGACAGCCGAACCTTAGTGCAATGTAGGATTTTGAATTGAATAAGACCATGTCTTGCATAAATAGAAGATGTATGTATGTGTTTTAAAATCTCCGACCCAACCTCCTCCGGAATTACCTGCCCCAAATCCTCCTCCCAAAGAGCCTTTATAGAGTTCAATGAATCAGAGTGTAAAGAATTAATCTGATTGTTAATATATGATATTGAGCTTTTCAAATTTGGAACAGGGGTCAGAAAACCATCTAAAACCAAATCGCAGGGTAACTGGGGAAACATGGAGAATGTATTACGGACAAAACTGCGGACCTGCAGATATCTAAAAAAATGTTGCCTAGGAAGTGAATATTTATCTAAAAGCTATGAAAAAGATGCAAAAGTGTTATCTATATACAAGTCCTTAAAAGTATTAATACCAAGAGAACCCCCTATCAATTAAAGAAGGAGGAAAAGCATGATTAGCAGCCAGCGGAGCATAAACAGAGAATGACTGTAAACCTAAGTAGCGCTTAAACTGAGCCCAAATTCTGAGAGAGGTTTTAACAATCACATTCTTAGTATAAGGTGAAATAAAGGATTGAATAGGAGAGTGCACCAGGGCCTTCAGGGATACGGGCTTGGCAGAGTTTGCCTCCATAACCAACCAAGTCATGTAAGGATCAGAGGCCTCATATTGAAGCCAGCATTTGAGAATCCTAATATTGGCTGCCCAATAATAAAACGTGAGATTTGGTAAAGCCAATCCTCCAAGTTGCCTGGGTCTCTGCAAGTACAGTTTGCGCAACCTAGGAACCTTTTTGTTCCAAATAAACTCGGAGACCAGGGAATCAACTTTATGAAAGAAAGCCTGAGAGAGAAAAAGTGGTATACATTGAAACAAATAGGAACCGCGGAAGAATATTCATTTTAACAAAGTTCACACATGCAACCAAGGATAAATTAAGCATGTACCGGTGTTCACAGTCCTCTTGGATTTGAGATAGCAAGGGGGCAAAATTGGCCTTGTAACAACCATCAAATTTACGTGTAACAAGAACCCCAGGATATGTAAAGCTATGATGGGCAATATGAAAGGGTAGGCTAGGTAGAGGATAATTTGCAGCAGCAGTATTGATCGGAGATAACGCGCTTTTGTTTAAGTTCAATTTGTATCCGGATATCTGACCAAATAAATGAAGAGTAGCAAGCACGGTAGTGACCAAGACCGACTAATTAGAAATGTACAACAAAAGATCATCTGCATAGAGGGGGATGTTCACCTCTACACCATTTCTAAATATACCAATAATACGTGGGTTAGATCGAAGCGCTATCGAAAGGGGTTCGATTGCGAATAATAGGGGGCTTAAAGGGCAACCTTGCCTTGTTGGACAGTAAAGACGAAAATATTCAGACTGAAAGTTATTTGTCCTGACTGACGCTTCTGGAGAGGAGTAGAGCAGCTTAATCCAAGAAATAAAATTTTTCCCAAAACCAAATTTCTCCAGCGTATAAAAAACATAACCCCATTCTACTCTGTCAAAGGTCTTCTCAGCGTCTATCGATATCAAAGCCTCCTGAGTATCAGAAGCAGAGACATTATAAATTGTATTAAATACACATCTGAGGTTAGAGAAAGAGTGTCTACTTCAAATAAACCCAGTTTGGTCCATGGAGATAATAGATGGGAGAATGGATTATAATCGCAGCGCCAATAGCTTTGATAGCAATTTGAAATCAACATTCAACAAACTAATGGGGCAGTAAGAGGCATAGGATAAGGGATCTTTACCTTTTTTCATGAGGAGGGAGATGGAAGCTTGCGTGAGAGTCTGGGGAAGGTGACCAGAGCCAAAGGAGTCATTGAACATATCTAATAATAATGGAGCTAGCTTATGCCAAAATTTCTTATAGAACTCACATAGATAGCCATCCAAACCTGGACATTTCCCACTTTGTAGAGACAACAGGGCCGCATTGAGCTCTGTAATAATGGCTTCTCTAGTTCCTCCGCAACAGACTGGCCAATAGAGGGAATATGCAATTCATCAAAGAAGCTATCAAAATCAGAAGGAGTAGACACTGGGTCAGACGAATAAAGGGACATGTAAAATTCCTTAAATGCCTTGTTAATTTCGGCATTATCCGCAGTTCTGCCCGACGCTGTTTGGATCTGAAGGATTTGACGAGAAGACAATACTTGACGAATCTGATGTGCTTATAACCTGCTGACTCTATCCCCATGCTCATAGAAATATGCGCTGGATTTAAGCAGATCGGTAGTATGATGTGACATAAGGACATCACGTCCTCCTCGCTCAGCAGCACCCTCTCGCATTCCCCGTTACTCTGAACTGTTGACCCCATGTATTTAAACTCATCCACCTTCACCAACTCTACTCCCTGCATCCTCACCATTCCGTTGTCCTCCCTCTTATTCACACACATGTATTCTGTCTTTGTCCTACTGACCTTCATTCCTCTCCTTTCTAGAGCATACCTCCACCTCTCCAGGGTCTCCTCAACCTGCTCCCTATATTGCACCTAGTAGCCATGTACTAGGTGCAATTTACTTTAATGTCACTGACTGAGGAGTGAGGTTATTTATCATAAAAATTAGCTGGCTGCTTTCATGTACTACTATTTTTTAAAGTGAATGGTGAAATTAATTGAATAAATATGGCCATTCTGACCCTTGTGTTTTTAGTAAAACTATCTGCAAATGGCAGCTTATGGGAGATGTGTCCAGTCAAAGAACAAATGAGTTTGGAGACAAAGGTGGTCAAACCCTTTTGCAGACCCTATAGCTATAGGACTGAGTATTGTAGAAGATGGATTTAGATAATGAAGGATTATTGTTTTAAAGACCTTTCAAGAATTGAACATTGAACAAAAAAAATTAGGTCATTTATTGACATTTGATCTTATGACAAAACATAATTTGAATTTTCGCTTGTCTAACATCTCTTGAGTATTTCAGGTTGCGTTTGCCATTAACTTGACTGGTCCAGTGTTCTGATATGGTTTTTATTTTCTCTGGACTTTGTTTTTCTGTTGCCATGCTAGGATCCACTGATGTAATAATGTCTCTTATACTCAGAACTATTTGATCAGAACATCTAGCAGACAATCTTGAGGGTCACTTTAGGTGCCATAAATTCACTTTAGCCTCATTCTATCCCTTTTGTCATGGAGAACAGTGACCTATCCATTTATTTCAACAGTCAAAGGTGAAGTATCCTTTTCAACTATGAATGATTCCTCACTTTCATTTATTGAGAAGACAAACTGGCATGCTCAAACATGTTTTTCCAAAGGGTTGAAAATAATGAAGAGACCATATCCTAGTTGGAGTTTACGCCTGACTAAAACATAGATTGCCACTGAATCATCGTAAAAGACTCTTCCTTTTTGCCAAGGAAAATATCATGACTATTGAGGTAAAGTTGATGTGATGTCTACTGGCTAGTCTGGATAAGGATATTGTAAGCCAGTCTTTTCTCCAGTACTGTCACACAGACATTTCCTGTGTGTGGTTGCTAGGAACTTCCACTCTGCTTCCTAAGAAAAAGTCCTCAAAGTAGTCTACTTTTTGTGTGGAACACTTTTCAGTTCTTTTATATCCTGGCACATTTGTTATAGAAATTCAACACTTGTTGACTTAACGATGTTTGCAAAAGAACTGGACTGCAGATGTATCACAGACATGCAAAAGAATTCAGTGTATTGAGATTCTCCATTAATATCTTGCTGATGGTAAGGCTGTTCGATTCAGACTGATAAAAGTGGAATTTTCAGCAAAGCTAGCATTCTCTTGAAGGAGCACATCATTTGCCATGCTGTTAGAACAAAAAGGTGAGAGTCTACACTCAGTGGTTACTTTATCAAGTACTGTGACGCAGTACTATGTAGGTCTTCAGAACCATTTTAAATGATGAGGAATTGTGTGTTCATCACTTAAACAGCTTTTCTGTATACCACTGTGGTACCGAGCTGTTTTCTCCACTTGTTGGCCTTCCTGTTAGCTTTAATGAGTCTGGCTACTCTCCTCTGACATCCCTTATTAACAAAGTGATTTTGGTAACATATACCTAACTGTATGTTTCTGATTATTGCGCCCTTCTCTGTTTCTGAGATGTGGAAACATCATATCTGACATCAACAAGCATACCACCTTTAAAATGAATCGGGTAACGCATCTCAGCCATTCTAATGCTTAGGTGCACAGTAGCTAAACGTCTTGACCCAGTCTGTATGATTCTCTGTTAGGAGGAGCAGCTTGTTTGTATCAACAAGCAGGTGTATCTAATGAAGTGGCTACTGAGTATGTCCTCATATTCTTCTGTATCTACCAAACAGTCCAGATACACCTTTTGCAGAAACACTTCAAAAACTTCTGGTGGAGGGCAAGTTAACACATTGCTGAACAGTGTGCAATGCTTGGAGAGAACATATTGATTAAACATTGGCTTGAATGCCTCTCGATGTGAGCACTCAGGGCAATTTGGATGTTGTAAACCATAGCTTTTCATTCTTACAAGCTGGGCATCCATAGTGTGGTCCACTGCTGTATTCTAGATCTGTATAAGATCTCCAGTAACTGAAAAAAAACCATAGCCTTTGAAAAACAATACAGTATCCACTAAGAAGTGTCTTGTATTTCTGTTCATCACTGGAAATGGGAACCAGATACTGCTTGCCGGATATTGTGTTCACATCTTTATAGTGATAGAATGATTCTGTCATCTTTGCAGCCTTCTCTGGAAACTTTTTAGCATCAACCTTTTTATTCATTTCTTGCATCTCCTGTTAGACTCTGCCTGTCCTGCAGGTGTGATATGTTGTATCAAATTTTGTTGGCGTTCTAATTGGCTAGAATATTGGGACAGCTGGGAGAATCCTGAGTGTTTGACTCTGACATCCGATTGAGTCAAATTAGTCTGTCAGCTAGACCAGCATTTCCACATCATCCTGACGATTTCTGATGACTGATTCTCATTTCTCTGTCAGTGCCTTGGGGAATGCCTTTATCAGATTGTTAGTCTGTGTTTGGAAAGGAAATGTTTAACCCTTTATGTGAACCAAATAATCTTAAGCTTGATTTCAGTTCAGGTGGCTATCTTATTCACTTTGGGGGAAAATAATTAGACATTTGGTTTTGTAATTGATTGTCCTTGCCACTTGATTAGGGTAGTTTCTAATCAGCCATTTTCTTTATGGTCACAGATGATGAAAATATAAATATGAGAAATTGATTTAAATGTATTTTTTTTATGAAAAAGACCTTGCACCTGAAAATCGACTTCCTATCGCAATATTCAAGCCTTATGAATAATCAATCGAAAGATGTCATTTTGTTGGCTGGGGTTTGTCTACTCATTTTGAAGTTGTACTTCAACTGATGCTAAGCGCAGATTTTTCAGAGGATGTTGACAAAAGTGCAAGATGCAGCGTATGTGAAAATTTAGAATTTTTTTTTAATGTGATATCAAAAACAATAAAACAATTTGTATGTTGGTATTTATAAGACTTCTCAATTTGAGTGCCCTCTTTACTAACTTAAAATCATGCAGACTCAGAGATTTGAGGAACATAAATATATAATGGGAGAGTTGTGTTATGCTGGGGTTATAATTAAAGTCAAGTCAAGTAGCTCTTTATTGTCATTTCAACCACATACAGTTAGTACAATACATAGTGAAACGAAACAACGTTCCTCCAGGACCACGGTGCTACGCAGAGCACAGGACTACAAAAGACTACACATAACAATATAAAGTGCATTTGTGCAAACTTTGCAAACAGTGCAAGGCAAGACAGTGGTACAGACGATGACAGTGCAGTGCTGATCAGTACACAGTTGTGATATATACAAAAGTAGCAGGTTGTGATCATTTACAATTGATATTTACAATGCAAAAAGTAGCAGGTTGTGATCATTTACAATTGATATTTACAATGCAGAAGGTAGCAGGTTGTGCAGAGATGTGACAATATAATTAGTTAATAAAGAGTAGATGAAGACATGACACTGGGAGCAGGAATAAGGTAACAGTATAATAAATATATGATAGAGACAAGTGAGAGTGTGTGTGGTATCAGTTCGTTTCCTGAGTGTTTAAGAGTCTTATGGCTTGAGGAATGAAACTGTTGCACAGTCTGGTAGTTAAGGCCGGAATGCTTCGGTACCTTTTTCCAGATGGCAGGAGGGTGTAGAGTTTGTGTGAGGGGTGTGTTGGATCATCCACAATGCTGGTGGTTTTTCGGATGCAGCATGTGGTGTAAATGTCCGTGACAGAGGGAAGAGAGACTCCGATGATCTTCTCGGCTGTCCTCAGTATCCACTGGAGGGTCTTGCGATCCGCGACGGTGCAATTCCCAAACCAGACAGTGATGCAGTTACTCAGGATGCTCTCGATAGTCCCTCTGTAGAATATCGTGAGGACGGGTGGTGGGAGATGGGCATTCCTCGACATTCAGAGACAGGTTGCTGGCTTTGCACCAGTCCATTAGCCTCTGCACCTCCTCTCAGTATGCTGACTCATCGTTCTTGCTGATGAGACCCACCACAGTTGTGTCATTGGCGAACTGGATGATGTGATTCGAGCTGTGCATTGCTACACAGTCGTGAGTCAGTAAAGTGAACAGCAGTAGACTAATGTAAGCACACAGCCCCGTGGAGTCCCAGTGCTCACTGTGGTGGAGCTGGATGTGCTGTTTCCAATCCTGACTGACTGAGGTCTCTCAGTCAGGAAGTCCAGGATCTGATTACAGAGCGAGGTGTTTAATCCCAATGGGCTCAGTTTTCCAATCAAGTGCTGAGGGATGATTGTGTTGAATGCTGAACTAAAGTCTATGAACAGCATTCGCACATATGTGTCCTTCTTGTCCAGGTGGGTGAGGGCCAGATGGAGGGTGGTGGCTATGGCATCGTCCATTGAACAGTTGCGGCGGTATGCGAACTGCAGGGGATCCAATGAGGGGGTAGCAGGGTCTTGATAGCACTTCTCAAAGCACTTCATGATGACGGGTGAGAGTGCAACGGGATGATAGTCATTCAGGCAGGACACTGAAGACTTCTTTGGCACGGAAACAATGGTGGTAGTCTTGAAGCATGTTGGAATGGTGGCATTGCTCAGGGAGATGTTGAAGATGTCAGTGAGAACATCTGCCAGCTGGTCTGCACATCCTCTGAGCACTCTGCCAGGAATATTGTCTGGTCCAGCAGCCTTCCGTGGGTTGACTCTGCATAGAGTCTTCCTCACGTCGGCCATGGTCAAACACAGCACTGGGTCATCTCGAGGAGGGGTGGTCTTCTTTGTTGCCACGTCGTTCTGTGCCTCAAACCATGCATAGAAGTTGTTTAGTGCATCTGGAAGGGAGGCATCACTGTCACAGGCAGGTGGTGTTGTCTTGTAATTGGTGATCACCTGGATGCCCTGCCACATGTGCCATGTGTCCCCGCTGTCTTGGAAGTGGCTGTGGATTCTCTGGACATGTGCGCGCTTTGCTGCTCTGATGGCACGGGATAGTTTGGCCCTCACTGTTTTCAGGGCCGCCTTGTCACCTGCTCTGAAAGTGGAGTCCCGGGTCCTCAGTAGCCCGCGCACCTCTGCAGTAATCCACGGCTTCTGGTTGTGGCGTGTGGTGATGAACTTGGAGACAGTGACATCATCAATGCACTTGCTGATGTAGCTGGTCACTGATGCTGCATACTCCTCCAAGCTGGTGTAATCACCTTCAGTTGCAGCCTCCCTGAACATGTCCCAGTGTGCTCAAAGCAGTCCTGAAGAGCAGAGATGCAGCTCTGATCCTGCTTTATCTCCCGACTGGATTGGCTGTCTAACTCCACTAGTCCCAGTCTGTACCTCCTGTGGGTCAATGTCAAGTGGGCTTTATTGTAATACTGTTTAAATACCCGTATACAGTTGTCTGGAATAACGTTCCCCCAGGAGCAGTATTATCACAGTAATGTAAAGGTACAGAACACGGGGCAGTTTAAGATGGGAGAACAAGACTATATGAACATGGTGCAAATGCAGTCAAGGAACAGTAATGGGAGACAGCAGAGAAGAGTCAGTAAACCTCTAATAAATAGAGAGTAAATAAAGTGTCTACTGTGAACAAGGTATGGGTGGTACAGGCTTAAATTAAGAAGAACAGCCTCCCCCTGCATTTTGCCAGGTGCTGAAGGACATGATGAGTCTGTCCAGTTTAACGTCCGTGTCGAAGATGTTTCTAAGAAGCCGTGATTTCCATACATATGATAACACAGCAGTCCCTCATTTACATTGGCTGGTTCACTGTAATCTGAGGTGGTTCAGTTTGTCATACAATGAGCGAATGTTGGAAAGGAGACTGGACGGGAGAGTCGGCCTGGACGATTTGTTCAGCAGCCTGTTATGTCGACTTGCTTACCACACTCCCATTACCTCTCACATCGCTTGTGGTGCTCCTCGATTGGACAGCTGTGCCACACTGTGTTCTTTCGGCCGTGTGTACGCAGCAAGCCATGACAACGCAGCTCATCCATCAGTACTGTATACAAGTAGCTGTACTTAATGAAAGTAAAATTTGTAAGCTTCATGGGTGATTGATTTTATATGGGATCTCACTGAATTGAGTCTGTTCAATTGCTTGGCAGATTTGACTGGCAATGGTAGTCCCCATGCAAAGATGAATGAATGAAATTTTGGGTTTGTACCAGGATAGCTGCAAAATGAGTTAGGCTTCTGGATAATGATGTAATCACCTGATTCACAATCTGGCATCATGTCACTCATGGTTTTGAATGACTCCGAAGTGATCCTTAGCTGTGAAGTATGGTGGCTTAGTGGGTGGGACCCTTGCCACATGCCTTCATCTAACTGGCATCGCTAGATTGCTCATATTGTAATATTTTTGTGTGTGTGCCCCCCGTTGGCCTGGCCAAGTCCCAGTCCAGGGTGTACCTTATGCTTCGGTTCTGTCCCTATAACCCTCACCAGAAAAAGAGATTGGAAGATGAAAATGTGTAGACTTTTATAACATCACTAAAGTGGTCGTCACGTGGTGCGCTCCATTCCTGTCTAGCAGGTTTAAAGCACGGAAATCTGAGGCGTGTTCATAAATTACAGAAAATCTTAACATAAAATAGCCTTTGTAAAAACAAGAGTCTTTTGAAGTGCAAAATGAAGTACATTCATAATTAAATTTCATTAGAAACAGTTATTTTAATATAGGCAATTTCACTTTTACACCAGTGAAGATCAATGTAAAAAAAGGTTAGGATTAAAGTGAGGAAGTACTTCCTTTTCCACTTGATGTTGTTACTTTATACGATGAAGGAGCTCGTTTGGAAACCCATTTTGGATGACAAAATGCAAACTTGAAGTCTGGAAATATGGTTATAGAACCTTATGTGGTTGAATCCTGCTGCAGAGGTCGTAATACGAAATGCTTTAAAACGACCTGATTATCAGTGTGTAGGTACTGATCTCCATGAAAATGTGAGATGGCTTTGGATATTTCCATTTAAGCCGGTAAAAAAGATCAGAGAGATAATTAGCCTATTAATATATGGAAATGGGGGACTTAAGGGTTCCATTTGTACTTCCTTTTTTCATCTGCATTTATTAAGTCCTTTTATAAATATTGAGAAAGAATTCCATCCATCCATCTATCTATCCATCCATCCTTCCTTACATCCTTGCTTTGTTCTTTCCTTAGGAGAAACATTCAATTCAACATTGTCATTTAAAAATAAGTTTTGTATGTTTATTAGTCCAAAGTGCTATATATATTCTATTCAATTCAATTTTATTTATATAGCGCATCAGCATCATTGAAGCACAACATTTTCCTAAGCTTGGCTCTATTCCTTAGATGGAAAAAAGCTGTTTTAGTGATACTGCTAATGTGAGCATTAAAGGACAGGTCTGGGTCAACAAAGACATCAAGATTTCTAACCAGTCTGCTTGGTTTAAGTGAGCATCCATTAAATTTTGCATCAATCTGTTCTCGAAGCACTCTAGGACCAAGCAGCATTACTTCTGTTTTATCTTGATTTAGGAGCAATAAATTTCTGGTCAACCAGCTCCTATTATCTAATAGACAATCCTCAATCTTTGACAGATAAGGCAATTCACCAGGTTCAGCTGATATGTATGGTTGTGTGTCATCAGCGTAGGAGTGGAAATCGATACTGTATTTTCTAATTATGTCACCAAGTGGCAGCATATAAGGGCTGCAGCTAACGATTATTTTGATAATCGACTAATTGATTAGTTGGTTGTTTGCTCCTGCTGCCTCAAACTCCAATTCCCATGAGCACTTGCAACCCGACGACATGGCCGCCACGCCAATCTATATATACTCACTCACAGCCGTTTACCCTTTGCGAATCTCTTTTCTGTACGTTTGCTTATGCTAAGAAACGCTGTTTTCTGCCTTTGTTCCTGTTTCCGGATTTTGTCTTGCCTGTTTGCATGCGAGTTTTGCATTAAATAACTGAAACCGCCCTGCATTCTCCTGTCCATGCCTGCTCGTGACACTTAGCCTAATTAATTAAATCTTTGGATATAATGACATAAGCATATTTTGACCTGAGATTCACTTCGGTAACGTTAAATCATATAACAATAATGAGTTTATTTGCAGAAAGGCTGAGACGAGACCGTAATTTATGCCTGCTTTCCCATAATATCTAGTTTAGCTGAGACACTGCAAGATAACTGTAATTTATTTTAACCTCTCTTTTTTGTCTTGGACTCTAATGAAATATCAGTTGTATCGTCTGTCGTTTCAGATAAGTCGTGATTTGACTCCGCCATGATAGAAACATTTAGCGCTCTTTTTTTGGAAATGAACCCCTAGCTACATTTGTTTACATAATGTCGCAAAGAACTAATCGATTAGTAAATTAGTCGGCAACTATTTTAATAATCGATTGTATCAATAGTTGTTGCAGCCCTACAGCATATACAGGGTGAACAGCAGCGGGCCAAACACAGGTCCTTGTGGAACACCATATCTAACTCTGTTCATGTCAACAATGAATCTTCTGATTATACTAAACTGGTAGCGGTCAGTGAGCCAGCTAGAGATTCTAGTCGGTTGAAGAGAATGTTGTGGTCAATGATATCAAATGCTGCACTGAGATCTAAGAGCCCCAGCAAAGAAAGACAACCACGATCAGAGGCCATGAGTACGTCATTTGTTACTTTCACTAATGCAGTTTCAGTACTGTGATATTGTCTAAACCCAGATTGAAATACTTCATTTATGCCATTTCTCTGTAGGAACGAGTACAATTGTTTTGCTACTATTTTCTCCAAGATTTTAGAGAAGGGAAGGTTTGAAATAGGCCTATAATTTGCTAAGTTGCTAGGATCAAGCTTAGGTTTCTTAAGAGCAGGCTTGACAACAGCTACTTTTAGTGATTTTCGTACATATCCAAGACTAGTGATGAGTTAATCAAGTTTAGTAAGTTACTACTCATAGATGGAGCAATCTCTTTTACAAGCCTTGTAAAAATAGGATCCAACATGCAGCTAGCAATTTTAGAGGAGGATATTAGGTTCAAAAGTTCAGATTCTATTATAGAGGTAAAAGAATCCAACGTTACTGCATTACTTCTATCCAGTACAGCAAGACCGAGCGAATTCTGGCAGCAATCTGTGGCAGTGGTACTACTTTGGATTATCTTTCTGATGTTAGTTATTTTACCATTGAAGAATG
>JAACJT020000134.1:0-21722 GCA_009936485.2 Gymnarchus niloticus | reverse complement strand
ATCACTTCACTTGCAGTTAACCAAGGCAGAAATTTGATACTGACTTGTTGGGAAGGTGGCATCTTATGACGGTGCCACATTGAAAGTCACTAATCTCTTCAGAATGACCCATTCTGCCACCAGTGTTTGCTGCTGGAGATTGCATGGATGTGTTTAATTATACACCTGTCTCAGCAATGAGTATGGCTTAATTACCCAAGTTCAAAAGTATGTGAACGCCTTATTAACTAGTGTCCCAATATTTTTGTCCATATAGTGAATCATATCTGAAAATCTTTGTATCCAGCAACACAATTCCAATTTAAAGATGCTACAACTCCATTTCATTATTATGCTTTGTATTGTAAATTTAATTAAAAAAGGAAAAAAATATTTTTCTCAGTAGTGTTGATTTGTGAATACTGTAGTGTTGTGTTTCTGCTGAAGGTTTGCAACCACAGCTGAACCCCATCCTGCATTTCAAACGAAGTGTGACGCCCCCTGGAGATGTGTCAGGGGTACAGTACAGGTGCCCACTATGACAGGGGTGGTTACAAAACATGGCTCTTCCCAGGGTCTGTGAGTTGTTATAATTTGTCAGCATATGATTGGTTGACACACACCGGGATACAAGTCAGTGTCACTGATCATAAGTATCACATGGACCTATCAAATGACTTGTGTGTTGTCTTATATGCAATATGCTACATATAAATGGTGTCCTGGTGGGCATTCAGAATTCAGGAACTGTATTATTACTACCTTAGATGGAGACACACTGATTAACGTCATCAACCACAAGATGCCAAGAGTCCAACCACTAGGGGGCAGCTCTAGTCCCTCTGGAAATACCACATAGCCTTTGCTGTCTTTTCCAATGTTCCATTCCACTTTTATGTGATTTTAAGCATTATAATATTTATGCATGTAATTAATTTACTATCAAAAAAATAAATTAATAACCATTTAAAATATATTTACCAGATAGGAGATTAAATTAAACCTACACTCTTGGGCAAAAAAATGAGCCAGACCCAAAATTGCGAAACATTAAGCTTTTAATGGTCTCAACAGCAAATAATTGGTCAGAAAATTAGCAAGAATTAAATAAATAGATAAAGTAACAGCATGGGATAGCTTTTCTCTTTGATTTCCTTAAATGGTTAAGTCTTGTGGCTAAATTTGCGGACAGCTTTTTACAGAAAGAAGACTCAGTGTCGTTCCACTCAATGTTAATGGCTTCAAACAGTTGATGAGTAGTGTAAAAACGTTTCCTGGTTAGTTTGTGGTTGATTTTATAACAAACATTTAAATCTGTTCATGATTTTATCTTTGTGTATAAGAAGACTATGTCAGTGAATTTCCCTGTTTCCAGCTTTTTCCCCCAACAGATCACTGCAGCAATGAGCAGCGATGAGCAAATGGTGGCTCAGGTCTCAGGAGTCAGGGATTATCTGACTAATGATTTGTTCTTAAGATCATTAAAATATTAAAATTTTGCAATTTTGGGTTTAGCCCATTTTTTGCCAGAAGTGTAAATTAGAGCAGAGGACAGACTAGCTTTGTAATTAGTACTAATGTGTGAAGGCAATTTGGCTAGTTTTTGTTAGCATAAGCTAACTGGAAGCCAAAGTTTATTTAGACATTTACAGAACAAACTCTATGCCAGGCCACGATCCCCATGCCCAAACCTGGGGGTCAAAATACCATATCACTCTTTCGCTATTCATTGATAGACCAGTTTTGTCCCACAGTCCAAAGACATCCAGTAAAGGTAACTGGTGTATTTAGATTGCCCATAGAGTTTGACTGTGTGTGTCAGTGCACCCTGCAGTAGCCTGCAATCCCATCTAGATTGTACCCCAGCCTTGTGCCCTGTGATGGACTGGCACCCCTTCCAGGGTGTACCCCAGCCTTGTGCCCTGTGATGGACTGGCACCCCATCCAGGGTGTACCCCCGCCTTGTGCCCTGTGATGGACTGGCACCCCATCCAGGGTGTACCCCCGCCTTGTGCCCTGTGATGGACTGGCATCCCATTAAGGGTGTACCCCAGCCTTGTACCGTATGCTGCCTAGGACTGACTCCAGCAGAAGGTCAAATAGAAGGACGAAAATAGGCCATATATACTACACCTGTGCAGATTCACATAATCATGTAGGCTACTGTGTGAATTTAACTGTAACATTACAAATGTAAAAGTAATGCTTAATTTAAAATTCAGAACAGCATTTAGAACTGGACAATTAAAATTAATCCAGTTATACATGCCCTGTATTACTGCTGTGTTCTTTCTACTTTCCATCTAGCAAATACATTGAGAGGTGCACATGACTTTAAGGAAGAGATTCCCCACATTGGATACACATGTGATTAAATACATCCAGGTTGAGACTGAATGAAGCTTTGGTTCTCCAACTTTGAAGAAACACCCTCCTTAATTTGCCACCATTAAGAAACCAGATGATCCACAGCCAAAAAAAAAAAAAAAAGGAAATACCAAACAAAAAAAAACAGACGTGATGCAAAGTACATTCATGCAAACGGAACTGTGAGACACAAAACTGCCTACTGCTTACAAAAAAATACCATTACAAATCAATCCAGTATGTAACTTCAAAGCCATTAATAGCTCAAGTTGGATATTCACTTTTCCAAATTGGTAATTAATTTATTTTAAGGTTACCAGCCCAGGCAGAACTTGATCTGAAAAATTAAAGAGTTTACTTGCTTTTCTTATGGTATAACACAAGATATTGCGGTATATTACAGACGACGAGATCCGTGGTTAGATATTTAGTGATCTGCGCGTTCCCTCCTTCTGTAACGGCTGGAATTAGGGACATTCTTAAAAACCTAACGTGAAAACACCTTAATGTGGCTTAATGTACCAAAACTAGATTTAGGAAAACCAAATTTCTCACACTTTGCTGGTCATAAGTGCATTCTGTGTTTGACATTCATGCATTTGGCAATAGACAGCGTTTCAGACCATTCAAGTAACAAAGAAATATGTTTTCTCCAAAGTAGCTGTTTTGGGACGTCAAGCTATTTTCACGTTAGGCGGTTTAGAAGTTCTCCGATAATTCATCAGAGAAACGTCTCGGTGCTGTAGCTCACAGGCGAGAACCTGGGGATAGTCGGCACAGTGGGGGTGCGCTGGGGTTCCGCGAGTTTGCGAGGGGCGGACCTGTCGCTGCGGTCCGATGTACCGGATCGTATCCAGGCTTAATAACAATTCTTTATTGTGAAATAAGCGGTGCTTTCACCAAAAGCAGACGTCATTATGGCTATGCAAATTATTTTTACAACCATAAAACCATAAAAACTCTTCTGTACCAGGACACGTTGGCGATCAGGGGTGACTTTTCTTTTTTAAGCTTCGTGTCATAAACTAAATTTATATGGATATCCCAAACAACGGGTGCAAAAAGCACGCATGATGCACATTAATCCAGAGGCTATTTATTGCCACCCGATGAAGGTCTACCAATAAACTAATAATAGTTATACTGTGTTTTCCTTGATAATGTGGTAATATGTAAATAACATAGGAGTACTTATTCGGGCATGACGGAGACATAAAGGGATAAAAGTGACTGAAATGCTACCAGTTGAGTGAAAAAGATTTCGAACTAAAGGGATTTCCACATGCAAGGCTACGAATATTATTCTTCCGTACAGTGCATATAATACTTTTAATTAAAACATCATATGATTTCATAGGAGAATATAATAAAGAAACATCCATTATGTTATAAATTCATTATTATTCATTCACTATGTACTACTGCTTAATAGCTTATGCACGCTTTCAGTTCTATGTGATTAATAGTATGGCAATATTCATTAACAATTCATTAAACTTATTTCCAATTTTATTTGTGTTATTCCAAGTGTTGTTACACCAACAATTTACAAAATACTGTAACTATACTCACCGCGGACTGAACATCTCCAACTCCGAGACTGAGGATTAGGAGCACTACAACTGCTCCGCATTTCGACTCTTCAAGAATCTTAATGTTGTTATTATTCATTTTATGATTAAAAAAAAATCTACCTCATCAGTAAAATGCGCTGATTCCACGGGATTTGCCCCACGTCATATTATTCCTTTGGTGTATTTCATAAAGTAATATTACATGCTTCTGAACAAGACAAGTTGCGCTCTAGTGAGACCGCCTTCCGCCCCCGGCGATACTTTTTTTAAGTGACTGGACAAATGAGGCTTCAAAAGCCGTGGTGGGCGGCAGTATTCCGACCTAGCCAATCAATGTTGGCGCTAAACGAGGCTTCAAAACTCATGGCGTGAAGGAGTACCCCGACCTACCAATCAATGCTGATTACGGCCAGCAGTGAATGGTAGTTCGAGATACTCCCACCCACCACAGGTTTCGAAGCCTCATTTGTCCCATCGCTACTTTCTTTTCGGTACGGATTTTAACCTGCTAACCGGAACTACTTCCTGGATGCGCAGCAGCGAAGTGCTTATTATAACATCAAGTTCAGTATTAAGCGTGCCAAAGTTAATTTTGCTTTTGAGACTCCATTTGCATGTGAATGTTTAGCATTAATATTTAATTTTAGCGTTGAAACCAAGTGTTTCTCAAGAATATTTTCCTTATCAGTTTGATACCTTTGTTGCGTGAGCGCTATCATACCAGAACCTGAGCTTTCCCTGCATGGTCCAAGTCGGCCATCCACCTACCTCTGAGAATCGAAATTGTGCCTTTAATATGGTTACTGTTATAAAAACTTGTCCCAATAGTCCACAATACCCGCATCTGAAATTGTGCTCTAAGTTAAAGTGGGTCTCTAAACATTCACACTTTGCATTTTAGAAAAACTTGAACTGTTGGTCGGATTCGAACACAGAAATCATTAAATAATTGCATACAGGTTTGAAATACTTCACCTCTCTCTACAGCATATATAAAACCATACATTTTCTAGAAAATATTTTAAATTTAGGCATTCTGATTCAGTTCTCCCCCTCAGATTCAGTTACTATCATCCGGTTACATCACTCCTTGTTTGAACAACATATGTCCCCCAGACTGTCCCCTTTGAGTCAGGGGACTCAGAGATGCAAATCAAACCGAATTTATGTTTGGCAACTTCAGTATATCCTTTCACCGCCACCAGTCGTGCTTGTTTTCAGACATTATTCTCCCTGCACAAACAAACATGACCGTAATATTCCTGCAAGGTGAGCGGTTCATGCCTCCCCCGCTGCAGGTCCCAGCCCCCTTTCCTCATCCTGGCAGCTCCTCTTAGTGACTTGCATGGGAGTTAACTGGAGTACGAGCTCCAGCCAGGCTTCGTTTCTTCTTCGCTAACATCAGCGAGGCCAAATATGCTTGAATTCTTATTCACTTGTTTGAAGACGGTAATTTTCACCAGAAGTTAGTTCTGCACTTGCTCTTTCTCTCTCTCTCCTCAGTGGAAATTTAGAAGCTTTTCTGTTACTGATGTGCTCAGTTTCCAAGGCTGCTGATGTGCTTTGAGGATTCTCCAATGACCGGGCTGTCAGAAACACCGTGTCACATCTGAGAAGCGAGATAACACCATAAACAGCAGTTTGCCGCGACTTCGGGGGCAAAATGAGGTTGAGGTAGGTTGTAAAGTTAATATGGCCTCCTTTCTCGGGGGTTAATGTGGTCTAAAATTCATGGAAGGTAACGATGTAAGAGTGCACATCTCTAAGGCAAAAGCTAAATCATTCAATGGTGATAAGGAGACAATTTAATCGGTCATCTTTTGTCATTCGCAGCATGTGTATGTTCGTCATTTTCATATCAGCTGAATCTGCTCATGGGGTAAGTTTGTTTACTTAGTTGTATTATTGTAAACTTCATTCAGCATCAGTGTTGAGCATAACGGTTGGGAGAACTTTTGACGTATAAAATTAATATATATATATATATATATATTTATATTTGGAATTATAAGCTGCTGGAGAACCAAAGAGGTCCGGAACGACCCGCGGAGACTAGCGGTTCGTGTTAGACTGAGGGTCCGCGGTGTGCAGTTTCATAGCGTTAAAAATAGAGTATTTAAAAATACACGCTGTCAACTGCATGCTGTAGGTCCGTACGGTGTAAAGCCAAGCAGATTACTTTATTTTGCATTTTTATTGTTGATGGTTGCAGAGGAAAACCGACGAGTGTGGATTGTGCCAGTCTGAATAGTTTGACGACATCATTGATTTGTGTGGACCGGGGACCAATGCCATGAGTTTCAGTTTATGTTTGTTGTTATTGTAACCGGCTTAATTGTAAATGGCCTGTTTTAATAATTCCAGTCCTTTATTTTTTAACATTTATCAAGTAGCTAAAATAATCATACAATTAAATTAAATGCAATGAAAGACGAATGCAGGACTGCTTTTATTATTTATTTATTATTTTAGACTGCCTTTTATTGTAGAATCGTATTTGCTATCAATAAGTTGTAATGCAGGACTTGAAAGGCAGCGATATTAAGTACAATTTTGGCAATGTAGAATTTTAATATACAGTTTACCCCGCCCACAGACACCTTTTTGTACTTTCAGCTATAGGCTTGTATTCAGTATTTATTAATGATTCTTTTCATTGCAATCGGTGCCTTCTTCAAGCATCAATGGTTCCTGCTTAGATCTTTGGAAGAAAGAGGCCGTTGTGGGTGACTAGCTCATTGTTTCCAATGCTGCACGGTGCAGTTATTGTTAACCTCCTGAACATTTGTTAACGGTGTCCCGCTTTGATGAGAAGTGACTTGAGCAGAGGGGAGTGTAGGCATACGTGTATAAAGCCTGGTTCGATTGACGCTTGGTGTGATGGTTTATTTTGTAGTTATTTTATCTAGCAGCAAAAATCAGATATGCCAGTCTGTGAGGTACTGGTTTTGTTATTCTCTACCTTTTTGCATGATGTGGTTTTCAGGAGAATCACTGGGCTCTTGGAGTCTTTGAGCCTTGGTGTCAGAATGCTACTGGCTTCCTTTCTTTTTGCTGTCTTGTTGGTGGCATCGATATGTTCTGTGAGCAGTTCTTCCTTAAAGCAAGATGTTTGTTTCTTGGCATATCTGACCTCTATTACATGTTGTACGGAAGGAGGATTTGTGCATCCCCTCCTGAAATGACTGCATTGTTAAACCAGTAAGCTTCCGATGTTATTACATCATTCCTGTCACTCCTGTGGCTGATCAGCATTCATGGTTTTTGCTTGGGTCTCCAGTGTGTTTCCATGGCCATGGCAACATGGGGCACTGTTAGCTTTTAAAGCATGTAATGGCAAAAAGTACCCTAAATGCTGCTTGGTCGGAAACTGGCCACCATTTTTGCTAAGCTATGTATTTATGGAAAGGTTTATGTTAGTATAACTGTGAGTCTAATGCAGCTTGAGAAGTGAAGACAGCACAGAGTAGATAATTTTTATTTCCTCTACCCAATCCTGCCCCTGATTTGGTACAGGGCCATGGCATTTTAGTTTATCTGCTGTGGAAATTCATGAAACTGTGGTTAAGGGAATTTAGATACCCATGCAATAATCGTCTATCGGAAAATATGTAATTGAAATATAATGCCACAGCATGATGATATATCAATATATGAAGCATGTAAATCTTGAGCTGTTTCCTGATTCAGGAAATTACCAAACATACATGTCATTCAGTCTTGGCTAGGCATGGGTCGGTATGAGATTCTGACGGTATGATAACCTCAAGCAAAAATATCACAGTTTCACTGTATCACAGTATCGCGCATACTTATTACAATGTCATCCACCGTGTTGATTAACAGAAGAATCTCGCCGTGTCTTAACCCGAACATGAAATAGAACTTGATTAAATCATGTAAATGAGCCATATTGCAGTTTATTCTCTGCACACCTCATTCAAACCATAGATTCAAACACGAGTTTTAAGTTATCACGTTATAACGTGATCTTATATTGTTAAAACGTGAAACTGTTCACATTATAATGCAAAAATATATTGTTATAACAAACTTTTCACGTTATTTCGTGATATTGATTTCTTTTTTCTGGCGTGGCAGCAATACACTTCTGTAGATTACAGCTCTAAAACAAAGAACTTTTTTCTTTTAAACCCTAATTAAGACGATTTAATCTGTTTTATTTTTAAACAACATAGAATATTTGGAACCTTAGTGAATGTGTATGTTAAGTTAAAATGAATTCTTAATAAAATTAGTTTATTTCAAATAAATGCAGTCCCTTAAGGGAGCCTAAACCTGCAGCTCAACAAGGTCAGAAGATAAATAATTGAATTATTTTCTGTAAAAAAAAAAAAAAAAAAAAAAAAGTAAAACAAAAGTATAGACGTGATACCAGCTAAATTTAATTGCAGTTCTAAAGTAAAAGCACTAATTTCACAGAAAATGAGTACTTCTCTGCTCCGCTGGTAGTTAATTAGCCATGTTATCTGCCTCGGTAGGTATTTATTTTACCAATGCTAGACATGCTAACTCTTGTAGCTGATTACAAACATTCATTTCAAGACAGCGTCACAAAGGGTGATGGGCGCTGCTCCCATACATGTGAAATCATATTTGAAGTATTGCTTCCTCTGGCAGCCACTCTTCGGATTACCTAGCCCCTCCAATCCGTGGCCGTCTTTTTTTTGGAACCCTGAAAAATTCTCATACAGCCGACTTGGTCTTTTATGACGGGGGTTCACCTCCTTCAGCCGTCATACACAGTTAACTGACTGCTCACACCAACCCGAGGGGGAGGGGTTACTCTACGCTGCACACGACCTGAGGGATTCGTGCACTCTCTGTCTTTGAGTCATAAAAAACAGCTCGTACCGCGGGGACGGTATAACGAGAAATTTTAGTGGTTTTGAAACGTGACTTTTTCACATCTCAGTATACCTTGAAACCGGCCCATGTCTAGTCTTCTCAGTATCTCAGTCCCCTGGCTGACCAACATTGATTCACATAAAATGCAGCTGGAGTTTTTATTCCTTATTTAACTTTAAATGTTGCATTGCGCTTTGATAATACGTGTGCTTAAGAGAACGAACAGTTGATAAGGAGTTTATGACAGCATGCAAATACTCTTGGGAAACTGGCCTGGTCACTAAGTGGAATTAGGTATGAGTAGACTTGGCATTTTTGCTATCTGCCCATAGTGTACTGAAATAATGGAACATTCCTTATTAAAGGCAATTTCTGATTTGGTAATGTGGGCCTCCTTATTACACGCTGCAACTTTAAGAACCATTTGTGTTAAGGTCACGGTTGGTTTAAAAAAAAAAACAAAAAACTGGTGTGATGAAAATGAAGGAAGATGCAAGAGCCGTTGCTCACATTTAAGGGCTTTGGTGTTAAATGCTCTTTGTGTTTTCATGTGCGTATATCACATTTTTAATCAGATTTTTTTTTCCAGAATGGTAGTTTATGTTAGATAACTGAATTACAGACTGCTGTACATCACAATTAAATGCATCCAATATTTTCCGTTCCAGAAACCAAATTCCTGGCATGAATATACAGCCCATATACGGATGGATCAGGACTTTACTCTACACTTGTATTCCCTGAAATCTGTTGTCCCAAAAAGCTCCATTTATTGTAGGCCTGTATGGGTTATGTCTTCAGGCGTGTGACTTGGCTTTTCATCAAAGCCCGTTATTTTAACAAATGTATGTTTAAAAAAGTAATATTGCCAAAAGCAGGGAGTTATGTAGGCCCGTATTTCCACTCCCACACCGCAGTTCTTTGATGGGTATCTGCTTAATCAGACCTTTATATATTCATTCATTTGTGGAAGATGCTCTTCAGCTTGTCAGCCTAAATCTGGTTCAGGGAAATTATTTCAAACTGCATGTTGATAGGATAACATGTGGCTGGAGAGACGATTCTTATCACGATGAAAAGATTTCATTTCTCTAAGGGTTAAGATAAGCAGGTTTTCTCCAAGGTGCAAAAGTTAAGGTTAGCGTAGCATTAAGGGGATATTTCTCCCAATTAAAAAAAAATACAAAAATGAATAAAATAAACACATGCCGCTGTTTTTTCTTTCTTCAAGCCACTTTAACATTACTGTTTGCCTGTTCCCTTACGGATGCATGTGTTGTGTCGTTGTGTAGCTACCATGCTCTGTCTGGCTAGGTGTTGTGATGAAGAGGCGGAGTGTGAGGTGTGGTAAGGTCTACCGAGGACCAGCACCATCTCACATGACTGGAATCCCTCCAAAGAGGCTGCTCAGTGAGTGGGGAACACAGCTAGATTAAGATCTTCTTGGTTGGTGATGATGGATGGAAGTCCATCCGGGCATTTTGCTACAAACAATCTTGAGACAATAGATTTAAACATGAGATTTGGTAGAACTTCGCAGAACAAAACTGTATGGATGATAAGGCAAGGCCGGATTAAGGTAAACCACTACACTGTGATTCTGGTGTTTGTGAAGTTAAGGGCCCTCCTGTAAGCCTGGTCCCCCACAGGTCAGGTGTGTTTTATAGGCGTTTGTTCTGACGAAGTGCCCTCAGATAGACCATTTAAAGCGAAATATAGACCACAGTGAATAAGACGTAGTATTTCACATCACAGAGTGACTAAATAATTACTTCTACAGTATAATATAGCATATGGAATGGAAAGAAATACTACTATTTATACCCGCTATAAATGTTAGAGGTTAATGCACTGAACACTGAAACACCACTCTCAAAGGCAAGTCATGGACGGCCTGGTAAATCCCAGATGTTAAAGCTCCTTAAAAAGGCTGGACTTAGTTTTATTTGGCTGATTTAATATGGCATACTCTTCAGACATCTTGAAATTTTCGCTATTACTGTTATCATTTGTGAATGCTTATGTCACATGATTTCCCTCCATTTTTTATCCAATTAAATGCATTAAGAAGTTTCATTGGAGGACACAAATGAAATAGTACTGAGTTGGGTGGTTGAGTGCTGATATTACCCTGGTTCATCCACTAAGGCTGGAACCTCCAGAAGGTTCCGGCATATGGCAAACATTCAGGGTAACTGCTTTCCAAACAAAATGAATCATCCAGGAGTATCACGCTCTAAGAGATGCCTGTGATCACAGCTGGGGACAGTTTTGTATACTACATACATGCTGGGACAGATGGGGCTGAACAGAGGGCCAAAATTCCCCATCCCTTTTCCTGTTCCTCACCTTTCATTCGGCAGTGGGATCTTACCCCCCCCCCCCTTATGTCATGCTTGTGTTTGCAGCTTTTCATAGCAGGAATTCCTGGCCTGCTTGGTAGAACTTGTTGCGAACTCTTCCCCGCTGTGCTTGTCAGCCGTAGCAACATTTCTCTGCAATGTTAGCTGACTGTCAGCAGCTTCATTTTTCATGAGAGCTTTTCTCGCTGAAGCTGATGACAGTGACATATGTGACTGATTTGTTACCCTGCTGGCATTTATGTCTTAAAATACTAAAATTGCAAATTCCATGCCAAAGGTAGACTTTTCCATGCTACATTATTGTATGGTCCTTCACCGTAAAAGAAGGTAAGATTGCTGCCAAGGTGCTGACTTTCAAAACATCTACAATGACCAAATGTGTTCTTGTATAGAAAAAGCTAGCTGCATTAGCTGAGGTGTTTAAGTACAGTAGAAAGGTTGGATGTACTCTGTAATCTGGCAGAACTGCCAAAGCATAAAGACAAGTTTTCAGGGTTGATATGTTAATGGTTAAAGCACATTGTTGTCTTGCATTTCTCCTTCGTTTCCTCGCCCAGTCTCCTTATCGGTTCAGAGGAATGACATTGCCTAAGCCTTTTAGGAGCATGTTTCTTTAAAAGTTGCCTACACAGAAGTTCGTCCCACAAAGGACGTGTTACCTGCTTTGCCTGAAATAATGATTCTCATGGTTACTATAAATAACTTTTCAGACCGGTGAACAGATCCATGGGGCACAGGAATTTGAGGATTGAAAGAGACGATTTTATTTAGCACCCTTGGGGTATGAACGGGTTGGCAAAATCAAGTATAAATGGATACATCGTTTGCTTACCAATTTAAAGGAGCGAACTCTAGATCCCTGAGCACCAAGTCATCGTCCAGAGACTCGCCCCAACGTGTGCAGAGCAGATTCACATTATACATTCTCGTTATTTACACGAGTAGTAGAACTCATCCCAACCTCTCCCCTCCCTCGAAACCTCCACTCCCTCCTGCATTATTCACATATACATTTACCACTCTTTAAGAGGCTAGAGGCTAAAATTCAGTGGCTGCTACAAAGTTTGAGACCAGATGAACTGATGAGCAACTGGATGTTAATATGATGTGGATTTCGAGCTCTCTCTGTAAAGGTGTGCTATGTATCAAGCATTCAACCGTAATTTGTGTATTTAGGCAAACAGCCAAAAATGAGAATGGTGTTCCAAAAATTTGGACAGATATATTGGTGAAAGGGCACCCAGGTTCAGTACTTAGTCAGTGTCTATAAAATACAGAAATTACAACATCACCTCAGTTCAACTCTACTTTTATAGATGTTGGACATCTTCAGAGACTGTTTGGCGGTCATTTTCAGAAACCGAAGAATCCCGAGAACAAAACTTTGACATTGAATATATGTGATGGACAAAATGATCATGCACATGTCCATCCATCTTCTAACCGCTTATCCTGGTAAGTGTAGCCCAACACTGTGGAATTCAAACCGATTCAGTGTAGGAGTCACAGGTCAATTTTCTCACCTAAGGCAAATGCAGTGGGAAGCATTCACCATAGGTTTTCATTTCAAAGAAACCTGCCCCGAAACTGACTGAGGGTCAGACTCCCTCTGAGCACATTGAAGTATTGTGTTGATTTGGAGGAGTCAGCACGGGACCCCGTAGTCACTTCCTTATCCTGTTTTTCCGTGAGTCTGACCTTGCAGGACACACGTAACAGCTTTGATTCTAGTTCTGCACAGTAAGAGTGTAACAAGCCTTAACTGGGACTTCCCTGTTGTGATCCATGAATTGCATGTAATTAATACTATATATAGGAGTAACTGTAGGGAGATCCTGCCACACAAAGTACTGTTATTTTATTCAGGAAACTGCATTTTCCTTTATTGAACAGATTTATTCTTGATTAGTTATTCTCATTTTTCTTATTTATTCGTGTGGCACCTGTTTTCTCAGCTGTGGATGTGTTTGTTGATCCCTAAAAGCATAGATAATAATGAAGAAATAGAGATGTTTTACTTTCTGTAGGAAGAGTAGCCAAGATGCACTGACTACTTATCCTGGTCTGGGTACTGTGAATGTGGGGGAGAAGAGATTGGAGCCTATCCCTCGCAGCACAGAAGTGGGGACTCCATCCTGATTGATATGATCTCCTGACAGAAGTTGAGAAATCCTTTCTAAATCAGCAGGTAATGCAGCCTGGTTACGTGTCTGCTTTACTACCGCTATCAGCATTTCAACTCTCCTCCTCTGATATGGAAAATCATCTGTCATTTGGACACAGCCTATTCCTGTTCTCGTATACTTGTCTTTTTGTGGCGCAAACCCATTTTATCTCCCCTACCAAAAAAAACAGATGTTAGACTTGTAAACACTGCTGTGGTGTCCCTGAATGAGTCTTTGAAGCATTAGGAATCTGAGATACATGGAAAAGCAAAGGATGTTTTGTGATAATGGATGTCTGTAGAAAGTTGTATCCTAAACCTTTGATGAACATCCTTGCTAAGCCAGACAAATTAGTATTGTTCTTGACAATCAGCGGTTGACCTAATTACTTAGTAGCATTTATTTATAGCTGCCTACTGTGTATGTTAATTTATGGTGGTCTGGACCTCTAAACTAAGGATTCCAAAAATCTTTAATTGGTGTTGGCCTCTGCTACTTTTTTACACGTCTTGCTATTGCTTTTAGGTCATTCCTGTTGTGATTTAGGTTTATGAGGACTGTTATATAAAACTTGTTGAAAATTTTTGTTTTACATAGCTGTTTTAATGACATTTATGACATCGTTGCACTGTACACAGCTTGGCACACCAGTAGTTATTTTTGAATCTTCAGTGAATCATTTCATGTGAAGCAGTTATGTTGTGTAAAGAGATGGGCTAAGTGGCCATTTTTATTGCAGTACTCTTGCTTTATAGAGTTTATGATCATTTTTCTGTGTCCTAAAGGCATTCCCATGAAATTGCAGACAGAGATTAGCTGTGGTAAGCATGGACAGGACTGTACTTGGCCTGTTGCCTTGGGCTACCAAAACACCTGCCGTGTTTGCTCGATACATTTTTATCTGAAGGGGTAGCTTCCAGTGACAGATGTGATGATAAGAACAATGGTAAGAACAAAAGCTTTGTTTAAGATGCAAACAAAGAAGCCAAATCCTCTCAAATTGTGTCTGACCTTCCTTAAAAGTAGTTATGTCTTTCTGACACGAGATATTTATCTTTCAAAGAGGGAGTAGCTAACAAGCCCAAACCCTGCGACTAAGTGCCCTTTAGCTTGTCATGCCTTTTTTAAAACGGGTGATATGCTTTTCTTCAGCTTGTGAATTCATGTGGGGGGGAAAAAACAGTACCGCTTCCTCCGTATGCCAGTGCTGTGAGACGGTGAGAGAAGTACACTTCAGACAGTGTTCTCCGAAGCTGTATACATTGGACATCTGATGAAAGGAGCACTATGTGGAGAATGTTGGTGTTATGGAAGAAGGTTATTCCTCGAGGGACCCTCTTTTTAATGGATCTTTAACGAACCATTCTTACCTGTGATTTGAAAAGACTGAGGCACGTCAGTTGGTGAAACAGTCTTGGGTGAAATACTGTCAAGTATGAATGCGTGGGGCAAATTAAAGCTTAGTCCACTCATGCAATACCGGCTTCAGCTAATGCGCATATACACTCAGCTGCCATTTCATTAGATACACCTTGCAAGTACGGGGTTGGACCCTGTTTGGCCTTCAGAACTGCCTTTTTCTTCATGGTGTAGATTCAACAAAGTGCTTGAAACATTACTCAGAGGTTTTGGTCCATAATGACATGATAGCATCATGCAGTTGCTGCAGATTTGTCAGTTGCATCTTCATGATGCAAATTTCCCGTTTCACCACATCTCAAAGATGCTCTGTTAGATTGAGATCTGGGGACTGTGAAGGTCATTTGAATACAGGGAACTCATTGTAATGTTCAAGAAACCAGTCTGAGATGATATGAACTTTGTGACGTGGCACATTATCCTACTGGAAGTACCCGTTAGAAGATGGGTACACTGTGGTGTGTAAACAATGTTCAGTGAGTACAAATGGGCCCAAAGTGTGCGAAGAAAATATCCCCCACACCATTATACCACCAGCCTGAACTGTTGATACAAGACAGGATGGATCAAGGTTTAAAATGAGTAAGATGTGTTCTCCTAGGGATAAGGGTGGTCTGGGGCTTCCGGGTGTTAGATTATACAACTTATCATTCGAAATGGCCAAATCATCTAAACACTGGTGTGATGTGGAACAAGAATTGGATTGGAATTTGGAGGAATTTGTCTTTGCCCTTTTGCCCTATTGATATTCTTTCACAGCAGACTACAAATTTGGTGACTTCGAATCCTATTCAGTCTCACGCAAGAATGGTTTGGAACAGAATCCATAAAAATTTTGGGGTGTCACAGTATGGACAACCATATACATCACTTTGGCACAACCCTGAAATTCGCATAGGGAAGGAGACTGTGTTCTGGCAACAATGGCAATCCAAAGGGGTGAACACTATTGATGATTTGTATGAGAATGGGGTTTTTATGTCATATTCAGACTTAATGGGGAAGTATGACTTTGGAGGGGAAGGGAATTTCTGGAGGTGTTTCCAAATGAGGCACTGCATTAATAGTAAACCACATAGCAATGACAATCCCCTTATTGAGTGCCTTAAGGTAACTAATATGACTTGCAAAGCTTCTCAGTTTTATGGAACCTTTGGTCAACTGCTAGGGGATACATGTGATAATCTTAGGATAATTTGGCCAAATGATCTAGGCTGTGTTTGAGGATAAGGTGTGGTTAAAGATATTGTCAAATGTGGGTAGATATGTTAGAGAAGTAAAGGGAAAACGCATTCAATATAATATATTGCACAGGTATTACTGGACTCCAACCCGGCTTAAAAAAGCAGGGTTAATTACTAATGATTTGTGCTGGAAATGTCAAAAGGAAGTGGGAACGTATATGCATGTGATATGGGAGTTCCCTTTCGTGAATCCATTTTGGTGTAGAATCTTTGAAGTGTTAGGGAACTGGCTGGGGCTCACACTGGACCCACAACCCCGACTCTGTCTTTTGGGTGATAGGTTAGGTATCCCTGCTCTAAGTAATGAGCAATGTACTATAGTGATGGTGGTGTTTGTAACAGCTTCCAGGATCATATGGCATCCTTGGAGAGGGGATGGATCCATGGTTTCATGTTGTTTATGCCAAATTCTGACCCTACCATCTGAATGACACAGTAGAAGTCAAGACTCATCAGACCAGGCAACGTTTTTTTGGTCATCCGTTGTCCAGTTTTGGTGAGTTCATGCCCAGTGTAACCACAGTTTCCTGTTCTTAGCTGACAGGAGTGGCAGCAGGTGTGGTCTTCTGCTGCTATAGCCCATTTTCTGCAAGGTTTGATGTGTTGTGTGTCAGCGATGCTGTTCTGCATCTCTTTGTTGTATCAAGTAGTGATTTGAGTTGTTGATGCCTTTCTATCAGCTCGAACCATTCTGGCCATTTTTCTCTGACCTCTGGCATCAACAAGGCTTTTTTTCCCCAGAGACCCACCGCTAACTGAATGGTCTGAAAAAGAAAAAACATTCTCTCTAAACCCTAGAGATAGTTGTGTGTGAAGATCCCAATACAACCCCAAATCAGAAAAACTTGGGATGGTATGGAAATTGCAAATAAAAAAAAAAAACGCAGTGTTTCTTAAATTTACTTTGACTTTTATTTCGTTGCAGACAGTATGAACCCAAGATATTTTATGTTTTGTCTAGTCAACTTCATTTCATTTAATATACATCCATTCTTGCATTTCAGGCCTGCAAAACATTCCAAAAAAGGTTGGGACGTGGGCAGTTTAGGGCTAGTGATGAGGTAGAATAATTAAATAATGATGTAATCTCAAACAGGTGATGTCAACAGGTGATTGTAATCATGATTTGGTACAAAAGCAGTATCCACGAAAGGCTGAGTCTTTGAGGAGCAAAGATGGGCAGAGGATCTCCACTTAGTCAGCAAATGTGTGAGGAAAATAATTGAAATGTTTAAATACAATGTTCCTCAAAGATAGATTGGAAGGGATTTGCATATTTCTCCCACTACAGTCAGGTCAGGTTGAGGAGCATGCACTGGTACAGCATGTTGCTGCACCCACCACACGACAAAAAACCTCGGGATCCCGGTTGGCAACCCCCCAGGCCAACACGCGGTCCAGTCCCACCCTTCGGAAATGGCCATCTATCTGCCACAGCCAGGTGTTACGTGGGTATCCTCTTGGCCTAGTCCAGCCGCTCGGGTCCTCAGCAGTGAGGATCCTGCGAGCTGGATCACCCTCAGGGAATCGTGCCACATGGTTGTAGTGCCATAACTGATGCTCCCTCCCAATGCAGGCAATGTGCCTCATTCGGGACTCCCCGAGCAACCGCTCGTTCGACACAAAGTCAAACCAGCAGTACCCAAGGACTCTCTGAAGAGACACAGTACCAAAGGAGTCCAGTCTTCATCTCAGGTCACTGGATAGTGTCCATGTCTCGCAGTTATACAGCAAAACAGGGAGCACTAGGACTGTAAAGACTTGGACCGTCGTCCTCTTACAAAGATATCAGGAGCACCATACAGCACTCTCCAGCGACTTCATTACCCCCCACGCTCTCCCAAGCTGTCTACTGGCATCATAGGAAGAGTCACCAGAGACATGAATGTCGCTGCTGAGGTAAGTGAACCTCTCGATGCGGTCGACACTCTCTCAGCAGACAGACACACTGCTGATGGCTGTGCCCAAGAGGTCATTAAAGGCCTGGATCTTAGTTTTTATTCAGGACACTCGCAAGCTCAGACACTCAGACTCCTCGCTCAGTCTCTCGAGAACCCTGATCAGAGCCTTCATTGACACCACGAAGATCACAGCATCGTCGGCAAAGTCAAGATCAGTGAATCTTTCTTCACCTAATGATGCCCCACAGCCACTGGACCCCATGACCCTGCCCAACACCCAGTCCATGCAAGCATTGAACAGAGTAGGAGCAAGAACACACCCTGTCGAACCCTAGAATCAGCTGGAAAGAACGCAGAGGTTCTGCCTCCACTCTGCACAGCACTCACAGTACCAGTGTACAGGCAGGCCATGACGACCAGCAACTTTTGGGGGGATCCCGCAAAGTCTCAGGATGTCCCACAGGGCAGCACGATCAGCTGAGTTGAATGCTTTATGAAAATCGACAAAGGCTCCAAAGAAACTCTGCAGATATTCACGTTTGCGCTTGATGAGAACTCTCAGTGCCAGGATGCGGTCGATGGTAGACTTCTTAGGCGTAAAACCAGACTGCTTCAGTCGCTGGTAGGTGAGCAAGTGATCACGGATCCTATTGAGGATGACCTTAGCAAGGACCATGCTTGGGACTGAGAGCAGTGTTATCCCCCTGTAATTTCCGCAATCCAGGCGATCACCCTTCCCTTTCCAGATAGGGACGACAAGTCCCGTTTTCCAGTCAGTTGGGATGACGTCTGTCTCCCAAAAGGAAGCAAAGATTGCATGCAATCTCAGAAGGACAGCCTTACCACCAGCCTGGAGAAGTTCACCCCGGATACCACATATCCCCGCAGCCTTCCCTACCCTCAGCTGGTTCACCACCTGTGCAGTCTCAGTGAGATTGGGTGGTTTACAGCTAATCAGAGGATCGGCCTCAAGAACTGTAGACCCAGAGATGTCAAATATCCTAGCCGGAGGATCAGCTTTGAACAGCTGCTCAAAGTAGGCAGCCCAGTGGGTCACAACTGCAGTGTCATCCATAAGGACCGTTCCATCACCTGCACTGACTGCGACTTTCTGAGGAACAGATTTGGATGTGTGTAATGCTTTGATTTTTCTGTAAGCAGGACGTGGGTCACTAGACCATGGATGGTGTGTCACTTGCTCACAGAACCCTCTAACAAACGCCTCCTTATCTACCCTCGCAGCTGTCCTTCTCAGTTCCCGGTACAGAACGAAGTTGCCATCAAGCCATGCGCTGCAACTCCACTCGATAATATCTAGGGTGCCCTGCAAGATGAAACACCTCCTTCTGGGAACACCAGCAACACTAACACAACCTTCAGCTTCTTGTCATGGAAGGTCTCCCACATCACATTTGGATCGGCAATCGCACCCAAGTCTGCAAGTTCCTCACACAAACTGCGTCAAACTCATTAGAAACAGCCTGATTTTGGAGTCTGGCCAGGTCCAGCCTCATTCTCCTAGTAGGTGGTAGCCTACTGGACCTTAGCTGAGTCTTCAGAGTAACAACAATAAGTCTGTCGTCAGAATTCACAAACTGGGCACTTCTGTAGACCCTGCAGTTTTGTAGGAGCCTCCAGTGTCTGCCCACGAGGATGTGATCGATCTCTTTCGCCACACCACCAGTATTGGAGTACCAAGTCCAATGATGCGGCTCAGCAATCTGTGGCCCCTGACCTTTTGCAAAGTCAAGGAACATGGATCCACTTTCACCACGATCTCCAAACCCGTGGGTCCGACACAATCCTCATAACCAACCCTGTCAGTGCCAGTGGTCGTATTGAAGTCATCCATGACCAGAGGAATGTCACCTCATGGGCACCCATCAACCACCAAGTAAATAAAATGTCTCCCTCATTGAGACATCACTCACTGCGGTAAGAGCATACACCGAGACAACAGACAAGACACCCAGAGAGTGCCCCAATCCGAGTCTCATGATGCACTTGTTGAAAGGAGTGACATGAAACATCATCGGGAGGAGCTGATCCACTGCAGCAACAGCTACTCTCCGAGTATGGCAGCCATTAGAGTGATCAGACCAGTAACAGGCCTACCCATCTAGAGAAATCTGACCACTCCCCAGTCTGCATACCTCAGAGAGTGTCGCCAGAAATGCCACTTAAAACTTTTCTGTGCAAAAAAGAAGCCTTATGTTAACCATGTCCAGAAGCGGTGTCGACTTCTCCGGGGTCTGAGGCATCTGGGATGGACCATCACACGGTGGAAACGTATATTGTGGTCAGACGAATCAGTATTCCAGATCTTTTTTGGAAGAAATGGATGCCGTGTGCTCCGGACCAAAGAAGAAAAGGACCACCCAGACTGTTATCAGCAAAAAGTCCAAAAGCCAGGGTCTGTCATGGTGTGGTGTTGTGTCAGTGCCCTTAGCAAAGGTAATTTATACTTCTGTGATGGCAGCATTAATGCAGAAAAATACATTAAGATTGTAGAGCAACATATGCTGCCTTCAAGACAACATCTTTTCCAGGGACGTCCATGCATTTTTCAACAAGACAATGCAAAACCACATTCTGCACACATTACAAAGGCATGGTTGCGGTAGAAGAGGGTAAAGGTACTGGTCTGGCCTACCTGCAGTCCTGACCTGTCTTCGATAAAGGATGTGCGGAGAATTTTGAAATGAAAAATGCGACCACGACCCTGTTCTGTTGCACACCTTAAGACATGTTTGCAGGAGACTGGGACAAAATAACACCTGAAACGCTTCATCGCTTGGTATCCTCAGTGCCAAAACGTCTTAAGTGTTTTGCGAAGGAGTGGCAACAAGTACGAAGTGGTAAATGCTTTACCGTCCCAACTTTTTTTTGGAATGTGTTGCAGGCCTGCAATGCAGGAATGGATGTACAGTACTGCGCAAAAGTCTTGAGCCACCCCTCGTTTCATTATATTTTGGTAGGAAAACAGGACAATAGGTACAGTGATTTATCGCAACATCAACTGTAATCATCTGCACCTGTTTCTTTACTGGTTCATGCAGGCCTTAAGTTAGATGGCTTTGTTATGCTTGAATGATTCATACTTCGGTCACTGTGTGGTTTAACATACAAAGACATTCCTCTGAAACTGGTCAGGTGCAGAGACTGGACTTAAAATAAGAGCCAAAAACTTTGAAAGTCTTTCAGGAAGCCTGGAGAACTACATTAAAATAAATACAAGCCTAGCTCTTTGGAAGCAACATATGAAGAAATGAGGGGTGGCTCAATACTTTTGCACAGTACTGTATATTAACAAATGAAATGAAGTTGACCAGACAAAACATGAAATATCTTGGGTTCATACTGTCTGCAATGAAACCAGCCACTGTGGAATGCTCTGTGTGTTTCTCCGTGCCAGTCCCAAGCCCGGATAAATAGGGAGGGTTATGTCGGGAAGGGCATCCAGTGTAAAATTTTTGCCAAATCTAATATGCAGATAACAAAACAGATTTCCATACAGGATCGGACGAGGCTCGGGTTAACAATGACTGCCACTAGCACTGTTAGCCAACAGGGTGCTGGTGGAAATTGTGCTACTGTTGGCTGAAGAAGAATGAGAGGGGGAAGGCGTGTCCAGAGGCAGAAGGAGAGGAGGAAGGTTAGGGGAGTGGAAGTGAGGGTAGGAACTTTGAATGTTGGCAGCATGACTGGTAAAGGGAGCGAGCTAACTGATATGATGGAGAGAAGGAAGGTTGACATGTTGTGCATGCAAGAAACCAGATGGAAGGGGAGTAAGGCCAGGTGTATCAGAGGTGGGTTTAAATTGTTTTACCATGGTGTGGAT
>JAACJT020000133.1:0-21747 GCA_009936485.2 Gymnarchus niloticus | reverse complement strand
CCGGAAAAACATCCAAAGAGACGAGTGTAGGAAGCCAAACTTCCTCCAGATGCCTCCTTCGGTAAAGCCGTGACGATACACAATCAAGTGTATCCTTCACAGCTCCTTTGCGAGGGAAAACGCGGAAGATCGCGCTTATTACCAAATTTGAGCCACCAACATAATAGTTGTCACTCGGTACTGCGCATGCTCACACCGCGTTACGTTTTACGACAGGCCTCGCAGAGGATGACGGGAAACCGAGGAGCGGGCCTTCCAGGCTGAATGGACTTCATGTAAAGGTACAGATCTCTAGACAGCACAAGACAGAAAAACACACGCACGTCCTCACGGGTTCTTGTTCGAATGTTCAGAGCAGCAAAGATCCACTTTCCAGCACTAGATATATGCAACTGCGGTGCTTTACTTCAACACCAGGGGGCAGATGGTCGACATCTGACTTTGTCATGTGTCGTTTCAGTTTCACAATGTCTGTAGCTGAGATCATTATAAACGATAAATATGCATACCGACAGTGAGCAGTCTGCCACGCAGTGTATTAAATCCGGGAACATGTTGTTCCGTGAATCAGTTCGACTGCAGCTGTAAATGTAACCAGATTGCTGTAGTTATACCCATTGTAACTGTGGAAGATGAACATTTTGAACCTCCTCTCATACCTCAGAAGAAGCAGCGTCTCAACACAGAGTGCAAGATAAATTTCCTTTAATGGCTAAGTTTAATAAAAAAAAAAAAAACGAGTTTCGCCAAGCAAACAGACAGGGGTGGACCCCCAAACAAAGAAAACTGTCAGTCTTCCTCAACACCCCTCTGTCTGATTAAATGAGTTGACAAAGAAACCTGATGGTGACATTTCCAGAGTCTCTGTGCCTCATTTTATTGGGGGTTTTCCTGTCCAAAGAAAACAGGGTAAGGTCATTTGACTTTATAGCCCATTGTAAAGCTTGGACATGTAAATTCGAGGGTGGTAAGTAGATTTGTTAACAGTGTAAAAATAAAAGTAAATTACGACCGAGCCAGCTGTCAGGGTAATGAGCCTGGTGTCCGTAAAATAAATGTGTCATGAAAGGCTGTCCAAGATGTCTGTTGACTGGTGCTAGGGTCTGGTGTGCGGGGTCTGGTGTGCGGGGTCTGGTGTGCGGGGTCTTGCATCTTGCAAAACAACAGGAACACACATTTACACAGACACACACACTCACCCACACACACACACACACACACACACACACACACACACACACAGATCCCAAAGTTTGGCCTATAAGGACTGAAGCACACCTCCCTGAAAAAAAAAATATATCAAGCAGCATTGAGGACCTACACCTCTGTACCGGGCTGAAAACTTTTTTTCTAAGAAAATAACTGCATTGACCTTCAGAGGGTAAGTGTATATATTTTTCTTAATTTCTGTGTCAATTGGGTTAAATTTTAACAAACAAGGAGCTAAAGTTTTATGATATACATATCAATTTTATAACTCACTGCAAAGACTGAGGATCAGAAGTTCAGGGTGACGTCACAAGGGTGTGATGCCTGAGGCCTCGTCGAAAGAGAGCGAGAGAGGCTTTCACATGCTAAAAAGATGGATTCTGAACCATTTGGATCGGCGAGGCATCATCTCCTGGCATACCTGAAACTTTATTACATGAAGTCGAAATCATTAATAATGCAGGCCTGCCAAATAATAATGATCAGGATGACTCAACAAAGTAACCAGATGCCTTTAGTATTGATATGCTGCTAGCACAACTAAAAATATATGTTTATTTAAATACAATTTCGTAAACATCAACTTCTTAAATGCGATGTATACGATCATACCAAGTCGGGGCCTTCAGCAAAAGACCATATCACTGATCATACAAATATAAACGCAACAGACATAAGGACTTACGCCACATTTCACGCCATATTTTCTCCTTTCGACCAGCAGGTGTCCTCAGTGTTCACTTGAAGCTTTAAACATGAACCCATTTTTAGCACATCTGGCTGGAAAGCCGCGGTGCTTCAACAATGCCTCATCGCTACTTTTTGTGATGTGTGGTCGTGTAAGCTAAACTACAAAGTACAAGACATCAAGCTGCTGGGTTGATCCTCAAGTTTCACTTGGGTTGTTCTCGTTTTAGTGAACCTAACATGGTAGAATTTGTCCTGAATGCACGTTACACCAAGCATTTCTGGACTCGCCGTGATTATAGTAGTGAGGGCCTGCACTAGAACACGTGAATATTAAAGCATCAATTTACTACAGAATCAAACCTGTACAGACCACTGTAAAATAACATTAATGAGGTGGCTTTAACTCAAGGCTAAACACACAAACCATGGTAACGCAAGACATTTTAAAGCTATTTAATAAGACAGAGAAGCACACTTTACTCAAACAAGTTCATGTCTTTAAATGCATTTACAGTATATTACAGCCGAAATAAAATTCAAAATGGCAAAGACCATGTGAGTTATGCATACACTGTTAAAACAGATGCGATTACACGATAATGAGTAAATGGTATACAATGGAAATGAGAGCAGGACTTCAGCTTACTGACCTGCTCATCTTCAAATATTTGATGTCCTACACCGCTGCAGCATTTTTAAAGAGGTGTTTAGTGATGCTACTGTATTTTCTCCAAATTTGATTTCCCCACTTCACACTCCTTCCCCCCCTAAAAGAAACAGCATTCCTCAGTAACTAGTGAATGTTCTGATGGACATTTCAGTACAGTAAAATGTTTACCACACTAATCACATCTGTACTGCTTTTTGTTAAACAGACTGAACACCACAGGGGGTGTCAAAATTCATAAAGTACCGGCTGCACCTTTATGGTCTACTGCCAGAGTCTGTTTGTGGCTTTTCAAAGCACCCTTATGAGGAACAACCTTTCCCACGTGGACAACATTTATTTTCCTTTTACTCTGCTTGTTTTTTTTTTTTTTTGTATGGGCTTTTTAATAAGAAACCTGACTACTATCTGGTGTTTTTTTAAGTGGGAGAGCTGAGTAAAGCTCTTCTTACAATGACTGCAACTGTATGGTTTCTCACCTGAGTGTACCCTCTTGTGGACATTTAAGGCCGTGTGCTCAGCAAAGCTCTTCCCACATTCATTGCAGCTGTATGGTCTCTCACCTGAGTGTACTGCCTGGTGTGCTTTTAAGGTAGAACGCTGAGCAAAGCTCTTCCCACAATGACTGCAGCTGTATGGTTTCTCACCTGAGTGTACTCTCCGGTGGTTATTTAAGTGGGTGCGCTGAGCAAAGCTCTTCCCACATTCACTGCAGCTGAATGGTCTCTCACCTGAGTGTACTGTCTGGTGTGCTTTTAAAGTACAACGCTGAGCAAAGCTTTTCTTACATTCACTGCAGCTGTATGGTTTCTCACCTGAATGCACCCTCTGATGTCTATTAAAGGTAGACAGCTCAGCAAAGCTCTTCCCACATTCACTGCAGAGGTATGGTTTCTCTTTTGAGTGTACTCTCTGGTGTTCTTTTAAGGTAGAGGACTCAGCAAAGCTCTTTGCACATTCACTGTAGCTGTGTGTGTTCTCACGTGAATGTATGCTCCGGTGTTTGTTTAAGGTAGAGAGTTGAGCAAACCTCTTCCCACATTCACTGCAGATGTATGGCTTCTCACCTGAGTGTACTCGCCAGTGGTTATTTAACTGGGTGCGCTGAGCAAAGCTCTTCCCACATTCTCTGCAGCTGTATGGTTTCTCACCAGAGTGTACTGACATGTGCGTTTTTAAGGTACAGCTCTGAGCAAAGCTCTTCCCACATTCACTGCAGCTGTATGGTTTCTCACCTGAGTGTACTCTCTGGTGTGTTTTTAAATGGTAGCTCTGATAAAAGCTCTTCCCACATCCACCACACACAAACCGTCTATGAAAATGAAGCAGCTGGTGACATTTTAATTTAGCTGAGCTTGAAAATACTTTCCCACACTCAGCACAATTATTCGGTTTCACACCTCTGTGAATTCGCTGACGATCTCTTAAGCCAATCTGGACTTCTAGAACTTTTCGGCACAGATTGTGCTTCTGCCTCTTGTGAGTGACACCAGCAGTCACAGACTTCACATTTGATTGTGATGCACGTTTGTCTGTATGAATATCACCTCTCTCCACAGCTTTAGTGAAACTGCATTGTGCTGTCATTACATCCATCTTTAAGCTGTCATTTTCAACTTCACTACCATCTGTCTTCGTAAAACCCTGGTCCTGTAACTGAGAACACTCTCCTGTCCTAACTTCATCCATCTCTTCTTCACACTGTTTATATACCAGACCAGACATACAGTTCAAATCTGCTGACAGAAGACATTGGATCTCAGTTCTACTGCATGGCTGTAGGAAGGGGGGCTCCTGCTTTATACTGTCTGCTACATCAGGTTCTGTTTTAATGTGACCAGTATCCAGATGAGAAAAGGAACCCATCTCTTCAGAACTGGAACTCCACACCTTAGAACATCCAGTATTACTGAAGTCCTGGCTGTCAGGTTCCGTCTTCAGACAAGGTAATCCTGGTTTGCTGTATTTTGTTCTCCAGTCTGTTGGAAGTCTATGGAGTACTACTGAAGCCTGTTTCAGTCGTGGTTCTGCCATGTCACCAGTCCTCTGCTGCTGGTCACCTTCAGTCAGCGTTGCTTCCTATGCTGGCAGCAAGTGTGACCTTCCCCTTTGACCAGATGGCTCCTCAGCTGATAGATGACTATACTCTGAAGAATAAATAAATGTCAGGATGAATTGCTACCATACCTAACAAACCGACAACTTGCAACATGTGACCCAGAACATGCTAGCCAATGCTATCATTCAAACTTCAATGTGTAAATGTTGACTATTATACATTTGCCTTTTGTGGATTTGAAAAAAGAGATCTGCATCTATCATTTTAACCAGTATATTTCTGCACTTTGACAAGACAGACTAAAAAGTTTTGGGACATACAAGATTAAACATTTAAGACATTTCATCCTCTGATTATGATCTATGTCACTGTGGTGTCCAGTTTGAGTTCATACATGTTTTTCAAATTTATTCAATTTTGATCCTTTCCAAACACATACTACAGTATTTCTTGAGCTGAAAATGAAACTAAATACACTATTGCAATATTTTTTGGGGAAAAAAAAAGAAAATCTTGGAAAAGGTAGAAGTGCCTTAACGGCCATTTTACAAAATCTGTCAGAAATATTCTTCAACGCTAATTTTCATACATTTCTATTACACATAAAAAAACGACAGAACTTTTCTAGGCTATATTAACCATTGACGCGAGGTTGCGTTGGTTTGGACATGTGCAGAGGAGATACGCTGGGTATATTGGGAGAAGGATACTGAGGATGGCAAGAGGAAACTGCCGGGCAAGAGGAAAAGAGGAAGGCCAAAGAGGAGGTTTATGGATGTGGTGAGAGAGGACATGCAGGTGGTTGGTGGGACAGAGCGAGATGCGGACGACAGGAAGAAATGGAAACAGATGATCCGCTGTGGCGACCCCTGATGAGAGCAGCCGAAAGAAGATGATGATTAACCATTGACAGGGGTCTTAGTTTTCCGATCTTTCCTCTGCCATTTTCCCTTCGTTCTGACTGCCGCAACGTGTTGCTACGGCAACAGTATGTTAAGATTACAGACAGAAAAGGAAAAGTCGCGTAGGTACTTCAGTCACAGAAGATTCCAAATCACCATTATAGATTATTCGGAAATACTTTTACTTGGAACAGCGTCATTTTAGAATATAACAAAGTTGATTATAGCAGCCCTATTGAAGAATTAGCAGCGGATGCCATATTTTCACGTCGAAATTGTACACAGTCCAGCTGCCGTCAAAGAGAGCACAAAACTGTATGCCTCCATTGGTCAATTAGACAGAGTTCACTGAAATAACTTCAAGCATCCATTGTCCTATAATGCACAGGGCAGGGGTGGCCAACCGTTCAGATATGAAGAGACAGAAACGTGGAACTTCTGGTAAGATGACGCACTGGGTGGGCAGCGGTTTGAGTTGGAGGCTCTGGTAACTTTGTCCCAAACCATGGAATTTAAGTATTTCCATACACTATAACAGACCTGTTTCAGAAGACTATGTCTGTAATCAGGCAATACTTGATGCATTTCAGAGTATGGAATGGAAAGCCATTCGATTTGGTGATTTTTAAGAATTGAAAATTGAATTTTGGCAAACGGTTACTATACCATTACTCAGAATGGGGCGAATAGTGATGTTTATTACAGATGTGATTTATGAACTTTGAGTAGTTTACCCTACAAATTTCATTTTAATTCACGTAGATAGATAACATGGAGAGTATTTTCGCAGTGAATAATACTAAACTGTGTCCACGGATGGTCTCCTCGTCTTCCTTGTGTTTTCCACCTCACTAGTTAATTAAGCACCGAGCGTTGCCAGCTATACACAGCTAGCCGATTAATGAGTGACGGTGTATAGCATCGTATATCCCTGGGTGACCTGCCCACAGAATGCTGCACGTTTGATGAACATAAATCTGTTCAACTTTACATGTTTTCGTGACGCGAAAACGCTGGAGTTTATAATTGCGTGGCGAGTCTGCATTGCGTTACGCTAAGACACTTAGAGTTATTTTAAGTCTGAGTTACATCAGACAAATCCGAAAGCCAGAGTTTAACGGCACATTAGTAGAACGTACGATATTTACCCGAATCGAGCTATATGCATCCCTACTACATAGCTCGCACGTTATACGCCAGATGTCATGACAGCATTCAAACTAAAATTAAAAAGGTGCAGGAGTCTGACCTAACAGGAGTACAATTAGCGATCTCTTTTGCTAAACTCACCCAAAAATTCGTAATAGCTCATCCCAAAAAGAGACGCAAACTCGCAGAAACAGAAGCGCCTTCCATCTCTTCTGAGCCAGCATCCTCTGCTTCATGTCATTACTTAAACACACCATACGGACAGCTCATGGTTCCGGTGCTCTTGTGTTGGACTTGCTTTATCCTGCAGGAAAAAAAAAAAAAATTACAACATTCTCAGCACCCGAATTCTCAGCGCCAGTCAGCGACCAAAGACGCAACACATTTCTTGCACAGAAATGTACACAACAAACCCCTACATGGGAGTCTTCAAAAGGTCGATCCAAGATGGCGTCTGGCTTTTTGTTATTGTGTGATTGCTGATCACAGCAATCACAGTATGTTCTCTCACATAGTTCTTCTTCTTCTTCTTCTTCTTCTTCTTCTTCTTCCCACTTTTTTGGCACCTATCTCTTCCTACAGTTTTTGCACTAGAAACTTAGTTCCAACTGTAAAATGTTCGGCCCATTGAGAAGAAGGGCTCTTGAATTTTTCTTTTTGATATATACCATCTCCATCCGTCTTTTTTTTTTTTATCCCTCTTTCTATCTATTTTTTTCCCATAGACTTTTTGTTCTCTGGACATATTTTACAGATTTGCTTGAATTAGTGACTGGTTCAGTGCAACGAAATAGAAAGATTACGGGGACTAGCTAATTTTGTTATGTGTTTGTTGGAAATGTGCGTGAAACACTGCCTACTGTAGGGGTTTCTTCAATGGTCGAACCTAACATTTTATCAAAAGTTAGACCAGATGCAAAGAATGTTATTGAATTATCAAAAAATATATTCTGATGAAGCTCATGTTATCCACTCGTCTAGCTATTACACAACGCCCTGCTTTTACATAGAAGGATATTTTTAAGGATTAATTTTATGCAAATAACAAATTGTGATTAATTGCGATTACGTAAAATCATTCGATTTATCTCGATTACAAATGTTAATTGTTTGCAGCCCTTGTGTGTGTGTGTGTGTGTGTACAGTACAAGTCAGAAGTCTGGACACACCTACTGCAATCTATTTTTCAATAGGACGATAACAAAAAGACACGTCTAGGCTGACTTAGAGCTATGTAGCAAAGATGAGTGATGGAGTCCTCAAGTAGATGGTCTGGCCTCCACAGTCAACCCTCATAAACGGAACAGATGGTTTGAGGTGAGTGGGAATGGAGAGTGAAGGTAAAACATCCAACAAGGGCTCAGCAAGCCTCCTTCAAGACTGTTGGTAAGGCATTTCAGGTGGCTACCTCATGAATGCCAACAGTGTGCGAGAAGGCCATCGAAGATTACTACTTTAAAGAATATAAAATATAAATTTTATATATATTGTCAAGGGACAAACACGAGTCACCAGACTTGCAGGTGTATCTCCCTGAAGGGGTTGCATCCGTTACACATCAGAGTTGAGCAAACATCGCATACAGAATTGGTGAACATCAGGGCAGGGCTAGTCAGGGTTGCACAGTCCTGGGAGATGGTCGTTTTCCTTGGCAGGTAGCAGTCTCCCTTGTCAGCACCAACATCCAGCCTGCTCCAGAGGGTTGTCCTGTGTGGGTGCAAAGTTGTCTTCTCACTTCTCCGGCTTGATCTTCGCTCCTTTATGGCACAAAGCGGATGATAGCTGTGGCTCCGTTCGCATTCTGCCCATGTTTTGCGGGATGTGAGTCCCGATTATGGGGAACCGAGGGTCGGGCGAGACGGGCACATAGTACCCCCAGCACAATTACATGGTTTGTTCGACACTTTTTATAATCACTGCATAATTCTATAAATTAATTGCTTTGATCTCCCCAGTATTATTCAAAGATGTAGAAAAGAGTAACAATAAAGAAAATCCCTACTTTTGTATAAGTGGGTGTGGATTTTCCATGTGGATTGTAAAATCCCTGACAATTACTTCTCTGTCAGTAGTAACAACTAAATCAGACAGGTTGGTATTTTAGCCATTTTGGACAAAAATGGTACTGATGGAATCAGGAGACTGCAAAGGTCTGGTTGGAAGTGGAACCTTAGGATTTCATCACCAAGGTTCCCTTAATTAATGCAATGCACACTTAACCACACGTTTTGTGTCACCTTGGTGATGAAATCTAAAGTTATAAATTCAGTAACAGAGAGGTGTGGTTTATTCTCTTGACTTTCAAAGAGGTATGTTTGTTAAATTTTCACAAGTTGTGTTTTTACTTGTTGCATGCTCGGCTGTTTTATGCTTTTGAATACTTTACAGTGGGTTTGCTCGTGGTGAAGATTTTTTACTAATCTGCATAATTTGCAAAACACGTTTGTGAACTAGCCCTTGGTATTTCAGCCATTTTGGACAAAGATGGTACTGATGGAAATAGGAGACTGCGAAGGTCTGGGTGGAAGTGGAACCTTAGGATTTCCTCACCAAGGTTCCCTTAATTAATGCAATGCACACTTAACCACACGGTATGTGTCACCTTGGTGATGAAAACTAAAGTTATAAATTCAGTAACAGAGAGGTGTGGTTTATTCTCTTGACTTTCAAAGAGGTATGTTTGTTAAATTTTCACAAGGTGTGTTTTTACTTGTTGTATGCTTGGCTGTTTTATGTTTTTGAATACTTTACAGTGGGTTTGCTCGTGGTTATTTAAATACCAGCCTAGCAAGTCTGCCTTATAGCAAAGAAGGTTTTCGGTTCAATTTTTGGCTGGGGCCTGTGTGGAGTTTGCATGTTCTCCCCGTGTCTGTGTGGGTTTCCTCCCACAGTCCAAAAATGTGTTCCAGGCTAATTGGCTGCACCGCGATATTGCCCATTGTGTGTGAGCGTGGGCGGGCTAGGCATGTCCTCATAACCGCAATCACTATAGAAACAACAAGTGTGAATGCTTGTCGACCGATATGCTATGTAGCATGGGAAGGTCAAAGATTCAAGATCCCCCATGGTACTACAGCAACAATTTAGGGTTCAAGCGTGACCAAAGTCTTAAGTACAGAAAATATTAATCTCCACCCAGTATTCTGGCCCCAAAGGGGACCCATACAGCACTATAACACAACTCTTATATTTTGACTCATATATGCATGTATTAGTAAGACAGTCCAGATCACATTTCGACAATGTGTACCTGTTGTAGATGTTATACCAGCCACATATATATACATATATATATATATATAGTCAATGTCTCCAGTGTGCTATACTGCCATACCGTGAGTATATGTTTGAACCCCATAATCACTGTTAAATATGTAAATCGGTGGGGGCTGTATGAAATTGATGAGCACCTATGTGATGTATTACAGTACACCTGCATTAATCCTGGAATCTCTGTGACATTTCAGACAGACGGGTGTGTGCATTGTATTCAACCTAACAGAGGCATCATTGATACTTTACTCAGCGTCAACCCAACAGAGGCATCGCTGAAGACTTCAAACCCAGCATGGTACCTATTCTTTGGGTCATATTCCAGAGCATTGTTTAAAAAATGTTCATAAATGAGGTGGCAGAAGGTTTAGATGTTTAGCATCTCAGAAGCATAAAAAGAGCGATACTAACCAGACAAGAAGGTATAATGAGGTTCTAGTTGGTCTGAATTGCATTCTGAATTGCTGTTTATCCTGTTCTCTGTCCAACAGAAAAACAAAAATAAGAGGGCCCTCAGGTGGCAGGATGCAACCGGTGAGTAGTTTTGCCAGAATGCTGTTGCAGGGTTAGAGCACATGCTGATCCAGATTTCAGCCAAAAATTTTCAATTCGGTGTACTAGGTGGGGGACATGGTGGCTCAGTGGTCAGCACTGTGTCCTTGTATCTGTAGGGCTGGGGGTTCAAATCCTGCCTGTGGTTTTGCTTCCATGTGGTGTGCATGCTCTCCCCTGCTCTGTGGGCTTCTTTCCACAGTCGAAAGATATGCATTATAGGCTGATTGGCAATAGCTAAATGATCCCTGTTTGAACTGCATTTGCTGTCATTTTAAGACGTTCCAAGGTTTGCAGTGGGAAGATGATACATCAGAATCAGAATCAGAACATCTTTATTGTCATTGTAACGAGTACAATGAAATTAAGTGCAGTCCCTGTGTCAGACAGATATGTACATGAAAATAAATAAGGAGAAATATATAAATAAGGAAATATAAAATATGGGAGCTAGATACATTTAGAACATGCTGCTTTTTTTTAGCAATGCAGGTACAAGATTGCACTGGGATGAGCGTGGTGCCTTTGTCATGTGGTGCTGCAGTCAGTTTGTCTGTGATTGGGCTCGGTCGATATTAAGACATGATTATTATGCAACCAGATATAGCCACTCTGGAAAAGATGCCGGAGAAGGACATCAACATGGTCCCTCAGCTCCTGACTACAGCTGGCAACACAGGTGTGCAGGATCCATGGAGCAGCCAGCTGGGCCAGGTCTTCACGGACCTCCCAGATATACTTGATAAGGTACTTTTGAGCTGCCCCCCATATCCTGACAAACAAGCTTGCCAATTCCCAAAAATCCCAAGGTGTTATGACAAGCTCTTCAAGTGCCAACAGGTCACACGGGGGGGTTCTGTGATGTCATGCAATGTGTGTAAGCTGCTGTTGGGCAGTAAACAAAGCGAGGGGGTTCCATGACGTGGGCCTGTTGGTGTACTTGCTTTGTTGATGCCTGACCTGGTTCCTGCCGCCCATGTGATCCACGGAAACTTCCTAGATGTGTGCTTTTAAATACTGGAAAATTGCATATGGTTATTTTGCATTGTATAATTTTATACATTTATACTTCAGCTGATCGTGGACAACATGCCCAGGCTAAGAGATCAGTTTGAGGACAGCATCAAAATCTTCAATGAAATGCTCAGGGGCAATATCAAAGGCAAGAAAATATCTCAGCATGCACACAAAATTGCACCAATCATCCATCAGCTCTTTGGACCTTGTCTGTGGCCAGATTGAGTAGAGGGCTTAATCTCTCCTTAACAGACGAATGATTCAGTGTGGCCTGTTTCTTATCTGCAGAGCTGAAGAAGTCACAGGATGAAGAGTACAAGATGATCAGAGAGCAGGTGGAAGCACTATTTGCTTCGTTGAACATCCAGTGGACGGTGCGGGGGTCACCCAACATTCAGGTACAAAACTCAGAGAGGCCACTCAGTGCCAATTGTAAGGTAAAGTCTTCAACACCGGTATCATTACCGTGTAGGTCCTCTCACATTCCCTCAGTTAAGGACTGTAGCTACAGTCCTATGCTGATAAGCAGAACGTCCTTTATATGGAGGGTTATCATGCTGTCCTCTATGTTCTAAAGACTTTTTAGAGGAGGTGGAGAAGAAACTGATACAGAAAGAACAAATGGTATTGTCAGACACGCCTGTACCAGTCCATACTTGGATCCAGCTTTTAGTTAAGGAGTGGCTTTGTGGAGCACCACCTCCATTCTTGAGGCCTTAAAGATTGTTGTATTTCTGCTTAACTGGTAGATGGTAACGGTTGCCTGTGTTTTCACTCTCAGCAGGAAATCATAAATGCTGCTGGCAAGGAAGCCAGTCAGAAGGTGGTGAAGAAAGTGCCTGTAGAGCTCCGGAAGCCAGAGGTGGGAGTGGCTGTAGAGTTGGGTATCTCCACCCCACGGACACAGCCTCCTGCCTCTTCAGACTTCCGACTGCCGTCAGCCAAAGCCAGGGTTTTGGATGCTGAACGGTGGCTGGAGGAAGCAGAGTCCAGTGACTCTGTGACTTCCGAGACGACCCTCAGCGATCAGGAAGATGAGTAAGTCATCATGCAGGTGTAACTTTCAGTGTCAGGCTTTAATCGGTCCATGATTACCCTGTCATTTTTTATCACTAGCTTAGGGTTGGACTACGCTGTAGTGGTTTTGTTGTACTTGGAAGATATGGATAAGGCATAAATGTAGAGTTCATGAAACCATCTGAGGTTTTATCAGCCTCTACATTCTTGTGTGTAATCGCATGATTTCCCTTGTTAGGATGCTGATTGAGAAACCACAGGAACAAGTGTACTTGGCAGAGCTAGAAGCAAAGGTAAGACATCATTTCATTTTGTTTCATTGGACTTGAGTACTAAATATATTTCCAAACTATTTGATCAACTGTTGAGCTTTGGTTCCGTTTAGTTCAGATAAGCAAATTTCTGTTCTATTAACTTTTCAACCCTGGTCTTGGGTACTCTTTGTGCTTATTGGTAAGCCCCAGTCAGTAGACATATCTACCTACCAATGTCCAAGCTGTCCTGAGCTTCTTCCAAAAATGAAGAAGCAGCATTCAATCTTCTACTTGTCCAGTGTCTCAGCAAATTGAGTTAACTTAGTTGGTGGCCACAGTACATCTACCTTGAACCTCATGTCTGTTTTTTCCCAGGAGCACGAAGATCTGAGAAAGACACAGAAGTCAAAAACACCGAAATTCTGGGGGGAAATGTTCAAAGGAAAAAGCCAGAAAGATATGAAAAGGTGAAACGAGAAACTTGGCAGTCTACCTGAGGACCATTCGTCCTGCTCCTCTGAGCCATTGCATGTAGATTTGTCGGGTTGCTCTGATGATCCTCGTATTTTGCAAGTCCTGAGACCACCGTCCCAGTGAGGGCTGACAAATTCTGTGTTCAGGGGAATGAAACAAGAACATACACAGAATGCATTTCTTTATAGACTTTAATTCAGTTTGGTTCTCCAAGACTCCAGGATGCTTTGTTTAAAGGGCATTTCTTTATTTCATCCCCAATGAAGCTTGATAGCATTTAGGTGCTGACTTTTTCAATTGTGCAAATGTATTTCTCAACTAGGGTGAAACGTGCCCATCACATGAAGGTGGTTGAGACCCAGGGAAAATTACAGCAAGACAAGGCAGAGCAAACTATGAAATCTAAGGAGAAGCAGACCAAGATGAAGACAAAGAATTTGAAGGTGGATAAATCAGGAATATTATAAAATTGTTTCATTTAATATGAACATTGTAAACATCTCTGAACTCTGGGGGTAATCTTAGCCCAGTTATTACAGGACCTCAAAGATACCTAAGATTATATTTATGTTCATGTATGCCTGTTCTGCTCATCATTTCTGATATTACGGAGTATGACCTAAAGAATGCCAAGTGTTTCCATGATGCCCTCCTGTTTGTTGCTGCTTCACTGATGCCAGGCCCTGGTTCCTGCCGCCCATGTGATGCCCAGACATGCACAGAACCATTCCTTAGATGCATGCTTTAAAAGACTATAGTTTGTGAAATCCCATGTGGTTATTTTGTTTTGTATAATTGCATACGTTTGCACCTCAGCTGATTGCGGACACCTTGGCCCAGCTAAGGTACCAGTGTGAGGACAGCATCAGAAGCTTCAATGAAACACTCGGTAAGAATGCTGAAGGCGAGAACGTTTCTTAGAACACAGAAATCGGTCCATCCCATCCCTATTTGGACCTTTTCTGTTGTGAACTTGGGCTGAAAGACTCAATCTCTCTTTACCAGATGAATGCCTCAGTGTTGCCTTTTTCCTATCTGCAGACCTGGGTTTGTCACCACATGAAGGGGCCATTATTCTCACAGCCCAGTTGGAAGCACTCTCTGCTCAGTTGAAGGCCATCGGTGAGACACAGCAGAGGATGCAACAATCACCTCACCTTCAGGTATTAAACTCACAAGTCAACAGCCATTGAATCTTCCATGATGGTGTGTCCTTGGCTTCATTGACATCGGGGCGTGGCCCCTTTGACCCATGTGATCCTTGGACATACTCAGTGCACGGATCCCATCCTATACGGGTGCTTTTAAACTTACTTATGATATCTCGTGGTTATTTTATTTTGTATAATTTTATACATTTTTTGCATTTCAGCTGATTGCCAAAAGCTTGGTCAGCCTGAGAGGAGAGATTGAGAGGCACATCAGTAGATTCTATAGAGAGCTCAGAGACAATGTCGAAGGCTCCCTGGATGAAGAGGGCATTAATAATATCCATCACCAGCTGGAGGTACTGTCTGCTGAGCTGAGGACCCACAGTAAGAGACTGCAGAGCATGCAAGAATCACCAAATATTCCGGTATGAAGCTCACTGGAGACAACTAGTGGCCATTGTTCCTTCTTACAGTCCTGTGCTGAGGGGATGTGACAGGAACGTCATGGGAATAATACTTGTGTTGTGAACTTTAACGTCATTGGAAAGGGCATGTGCCAGGTCAGCAGGACTTTTATAACTTCCTGCCAATGTCCTGGCTGACTTGAACATCTTCCAAAAACGGAAGAACTACATTTTGACCTTCTACAAGTCCAGTGTCTCAGTAAATTGAGTTGACCTAATTCGGGCATCATAATACACAGTCATCTTCACTCGGGCTTTCAAAGGTTGCTCTGTTGCCCTTATGATCCCTATAGTTTGCAAGACCCGATCACTTGCCCAGTAGACTGACTTGTTCTATATTCACTGAGAATGAAACAAGGATATACAAGGAATTTTTCATTGTCATTGTAGACATTAATTGTACTACAGTTAGTAACTCTGAGTGTTTAAGTTGCTTTGTCCCAAAAATGCTTTTTGATTTCTTGTCGCAAGAGGCTCCACCACTTGTATTTCTCTACTAGGATGGGAGCAGCTCATCTCAGAATGGTGGCTGAAGCCTGTGCACAACTACAACAAGCTGGAGGAGCCCATCCCTCTGCTGAATAAGAGGCAAAGGAGGAGAGAGCATCACGTAGGCATTATGTGAAGTAACTTGAGTTAGTTACCTGAGAGTGGGGCCCTTCTACTTTAGAAAGATTTTTTCCATGAATATGGTTTTTGGCCTTTACCTTACTTTATAAACAATAGTTAGATTAAAGTACCTAAAAATAATTTACCCTTGTAATGCATGAAAGTTATGTTCAATTAAAAAAACATTCATTAAAGCGTTCAATTAAGGCATTCAGTCTCTGTGTGAATGAATTCACTATCCAATTTTCTGAGTTCGTCCAAGATAATGGGAGAGTCTTTTAGATCACAGAGAAAGGCCTCCACCCACACCATGCTACCTCGCTGCAACTGGTGGTGAAGGTAGTCGCCAGAGCCACATTATGGTCTCTTCACTGTCCTCATCTGAGGAGAGGAAGAATGCAATTGTTGAGAAAATCCATACCAACTGAGGCCATGGTGCAGAGAGCTTCATTGTGGGCTGGTGAAAAGTGAAATATCAACGTAATCAGTAGCGTGAATCAACATCAACGTACTCAGTAGCGTGAATCAACATCAACGTACTCAGTAGCGTGAATCAGCATCAACATACTCAGTAGCGTGAATCAACATCAACGTACTCAGTAGTGTGAATCAGCATCAACGTACTCCTCACTAGTATAGCAGGATTTAATTGGCTCAGAATTCGGAGAGTACCAGTTCAGAGTAGTCTGGTTGACTGGTTAAAAGGTCTCCAGCCTACGGCGGGAGCTTAATTGTCATGTTCCAAAATGAGGTTAAATATGGTTGATTTTAGGTAAATGTTTTTATTGCATTTGTTTATTGATAAATTTAAGTGGCCATATATTTGTTTGGCAAGGCTAGATTAAACAGGAGCATGTTGTGAGCTTGTGATTTCAGTATATGTCGAAAACACACATTGGTTTAACCTCTGCCCATTTGATTATTTTGATTAAAGGCAGTCTTTTAAGATTTAAGGTGGCCCCCTGTGAGGTAGATGGTGTGTTGAGGACTGTGCTAAAGTAATCCTAGACTGGTTTATCGTTTTAAGATTTAAGGTGGTCCCCTGTGAGGTAGATGGTGTGTTGAGGACTGTGCTAAAGTAATCCTATACTGGTTTATCGTTTTAAGATTTAAGGTGGCCCCCTGTGAGGTAGATGGTGTGTTGAGGACTGTGCTGAAGTAATCCTAGACTGGTTTATCGACCAGGCGGTTTAGTGACATATGCTTGGTTTCTTTTTTTCTGAAATTTTGTCTTGTATTCATTTTGATGGGCACTTTTGTTTTGCATTTCCTCCTGCCCAAATAAAGTTTGTTGCTGTGAGATGTGCTTCCCGTGGGGGTTCAGTTCGAAATAGATTCTATAGCTGGAAACTTCAGATGAACAAGTAGCTTGTCTGGCTAGGGAGCAATGCCCTGTTTGTAGATTGCGTTATTTTCAGAGAGTGATACAAGCCTCGAGGGAAGGCTTTATCTGAATTTGTTCTTTGTGCTCGAAACGTGCTTCAAGCATCTCATCACTACTCCCTGGACTTTGTGATGATGAGTTGTCCAGCTGCTTTATATGTGGTGTCAGTCCTGTCCATCAGCATAGGCCAGTTGTGCCCATGCTTTAAATATGCTTTAATTTCCAGCAGGGGGAGCCATTGTTGCATGGTGGTAGTCAGTGTGGATCCACTTTGCAACCTGTGACCCAACCAAGAAGTGATACCTAGCATACTAGTTTTTCAGCCTGACTGTAGAGTTCAGTGCTGAGTCTTATAGCACTACAGCCTCTTCTCTAGTCTAGTTACCACTGTATTTTTCTTTCCTAATCTTCCTCCTTTATTATAGGTCATGCTTCTTGTCTTGTGTCCTTTTCATGTTGCCTCATTCCCAGAAATTTCACTCTGATTTCGGCCTCAGATTAATCAGCACTGTCACCTCAGGATCCTCTACTGTCAGCTGGATTCTGCCTGTTAATCTGAAGACCTGCACTTCAAATGACTCCCACCACCAGAGTCTTTCTGGTCTCACAGCAGGTCTCACTTTGTGGTCTCGCTATGCCACTATGTCCAGCCCTGTAAGCTCTGCTTGTATTCTGTGTCTCTGGGTGTAAATTCCTCATCTTGTGTGACATATGCTATTTTCATAAGTATTCAGACCCTGCGTTCTGGTAGGCCAAAAGTGCACAGATGAAAGAAAGTGTAATAAAGAAGAATAACTATTTACCTTCCCACCTCGGTCTATGTTAACATTAAGTGAGGAATCTGAAGGGAACCCACGAAAGAGCATCCTAAACGAATTACGAGGAAAAGAACAGGGTAGATTATAATATTTAAGATTATGGATATCCCAGTGCTGTATAAGGTACCAGTACTGCTGGTTCAGGAATCAAACAGCACCAAAGTGTTCCAGATAGGATGACTGGAAAAGATGTTACATTTGTTGAGACATTGACTGAAGAAAGAAAAGCACAGATATAAAACTGGCTTTAAATGTTTTCTATGCGTGCATGTCACTGTGTAATGACAGTTGGATCTTGAAAAAGACATCTCTCTATATTCCGTAATAGTGAACTTTTTCATCTGGATACCCTGGTGTCCTACTGCAAACCAAACACATGCAAAGAGGCTAAGTGGCTTCTCTAAATTGCCCGTAGTGTCTAATTGTGTGAGTGCATGCATATACCCTGGATTAGACTGGCATTCCTGTCCAGTTTGTACCCCAGCCTTGTGCCCAGTGCTGCCTGGGTTTGGCTTCAGGGCATCCCTGTGAACCTCGCCAGGATAAGTGGTTAGAAGATGGATTGTGTTTACCAGATTTGTCCGGTTCAGTTTGCCACGTGTTCTTTACACATTAAGGACTCATAATGCTAAAAAGATACAAGATTGTTTCAGCCAATTAATCAAAATTTGAATCGTTCTGACCATTGATAAAAACCCTATCTCGCTCATTAATCCATGTGATTAATGCTGACCAATGCAGGCTTCACGTACTCAGGTCTGCTGAAATGAGGCAGGAGGCTGAACCCATGGCAGACTGTAAATATGAGTGCGTGAGGTGCAGCAGAAGAGGGGAAGGGGGTTTAGGGCCCTGTACTGCTGGAGATGAGGCAGAATAAGGGGCCCCTGTGGCCCCAGAGAATGTCTATGGGTGTACTGAAGGGAAAAGGGAATAGTTTGTAGTGTTTTCACTTCTCTGTGCCCCCTCCCCCCCGTAGGATGAGTACAGTGAGGATCTGTAGACACCATAGGCTTCACAGAGCAAGGAAAGGGGCATGGGGGGCATGAAGGGGCCATGAATGTGGAGTAGAAATCACCCCCCCCAATATACTTAATACTGAGACAGAGGAAGATACAACTTTTTACTTGAAAGAATCCCCTTCTCTACACACATACACACCGAGCGAAGAAAACAGCAGTTCCCCTGGCAGTAATTAGCTCTCCAAACAATTAACTGACATTTGATGTCACAGAGATGGGGGACATTTGTGTCAGTATGGTCATGTTCCATCACCCATTAGGAGGGTGATTTCTCTCTGTGCATGATCACACAGCTGGATCAAGTTATGCAGCTTGGCACTGTCTCTCTACTGCTGGAAACATGATGCTAATGCCAATTTGGCATGGGAAACAGAAGTGTGCGGAAATTAGCAGATGCTGGTGTCACTGTCACAGACAACTCCCCAGTCCACAAAACTCCCCAAGTCCAAGGTAAGAGGCTGGTAATGAGCCCTCACCACCCTGAGATAAGAAGATGGTATCTTCCAGTTTGCTTCGAGACCATCATCACGTTATATAAAAATGTATCTGAAGCTTCTTGTAGGAGTGTCCAACAGAAGAGAAACAACATATCAAGGAACAGTGGTGCAAAGGCAGAAGCCCTGGGCCTGAGAGTGGGGGTTGACTCGATTTAGCTAATATTGGTTAACTGGCCTCCTGACCATGGCCCTCATTAAACCATGAGCGACTGTGAGCAGACATGATTGCCTCTGGGTTGGCATGGCAACAAAGACCACGGCAGTGGTGAAGACCAAAGGCTAAAAGTGGGTGCAATAAGAACATAGGAGGGAGTTAGCTGGCTCTGATGACATAGTAGGTCTTATCCTTTAAGGTTTAAACATATGTTAAGTGCCTTTATTGCAATGTCGCCTTCCTGTGACTTTGAAGACCAAATATGGCATGTTGTAACACATGAGAATGTAACCTTTAATATATTAAATAACACAAGTAATAACCCTCCTGCTTGACTCCACCTTCTCTTCTGTACTCAATGGGTGAGGATTCTGGGCCTGTGCCCAGATGGTTGTGGGTTCAAATTCTGTGTCCTGCAGAGTAATCCTATCAATGTTGGGTATGTAACCTGACTTCCCCAAGGGTGCAGGATACTGGCTGAGCCTGCCCTTGGATCTCAAGGTTTCCTCACTTGAATGTTAATTGGGATGAAAGCATCAGACAAATATAGTCCCGATGGTCTAGATTTTGTTTTAAAGGTTTGTTTTGACATGTTTGATGTGCCCTGCAACGTCGACCAGGATAAATCACTATAAGATGGATGCATGTATGTATGGATGGATGTATTGTTGTGTAAATACACCATCACAGCTGAAATATCTCAAGAACGTGACCTCTCGCAGAGAAAGTTTTTCTCCATTTTCCCTGTGACCCTGTGACCTTCAGCTGCTTTACCCCAAGTGGTCAGGAGATAACAACCCAAGGTGCTTTCTATGTGACGGCCATACTGGAATCGTATGGCGAGAAAGAGAATGAATGACACTCCAGAGGGGGAACTGCTGTACCATGACGTAACCCCCAGCATCCACCTCACTCTCCTTTGGGGGGGGGTTGTGTGGTTCAGTGGGCAGTGTGTGGGGGGGGTGTTGGTGCTATAATTGTAGGGGAATTTACATTCTAGTCACGGCCAGCTGAAAATATACAGGTCTCATGAAGTGAAACATGGCTGTTTATGTTTACTGCTTTGTTTTTGCGGTTTTTCTCTCCTTCATTCACTCTTTCTATCTCATTCACCCCTCCCTCATCCTTCCCATGTCCTGTTTCTCTTTTATCTACCTCCATCCTTGGGCCAATCCTGCCCTCTCTCCCACCCCCTCCATCTCCTCCTCTCCTCCCGTCTCCCCTTTTTCGCTGTCTCTCTCCTTCCTCGCTCCCGCTCTCCCAGCCGTGATGTCCATCCTGCCTGACTCCCACCTCCTCTTCAGCTTCCCAGCCGGTCCCGTCTATGAGGGTCATACCGCAGGTTCTGCCAGGGGCCGGATCATGAGCCAGATGGCAGGATATTCTGAATTCTGAAAGGTAAGGGAGTCCTTCTTCAATGACTCTTTTATTTCAGGTAGACTCTCTGAACAGGCTAGCATAAGAGCATCCAAGTCCTAAAAGTCTATTAAAATATCTGCACATGTGTAACTAGCAGAGTTGGTTGTGGGGCTTAAAGTGCTTCAACTTTCTTTTGGTCAGTCTTAATGACTGGTTATTAAAACAGTTTGCTTTGAAAATCTCGGACCCCAGATCTTGTTATTTTAAAACAAGAGAACTATATGGGAAATCCACAGGATTAAATAAGGTTCTGTCTTTATTTCTTTCTAGCACTCGTATGAAATCTATTCCTAGTTTCTCACTTGTCCACTTACCAATAGTCATACATCACTCCTTGTACAGGGATGGTTTGTGGGAGTGATTTAAAGACAGTTGTAAAAGATATAATTGCACAGGTCTGGACTTTGTCATTTTAATGTTCCCGAGTCACAGGAAGGCCAATGTCAGTTCAGAGATCTTCAGTTCTATTAGAAGCGAGAGGAACACATTTTTGAAAGGCTGTTTTTCTTGCACAGCCTACGACTTTAGAATATAACTTTGTTTCTGACATAGGAAATACCACCGAAATCCATTTAAAGTGAATCGTCATACTCGAAAATTAAGATCTATCGTTTTCTGCTCGCAAATGGTGATGTATAAGGTGTGTGATACGCTATAGTCCTCTCTCCCCCGTGGCCATGAATAATTGAGGAGTGTGAACTGTCTGCTCCGGTTTCGCTGTCATCCAATGCGTTCTTCTCCTGTCCATCACTCTGAACTTGTCCTCTAGGTATCAGCTGCACTAGAGCACCTCCGTATAAGAACACTCTAACGATCGAATGGAGAATTCAGACAAACCTTTAAAACAGGCTCCATGGACCGGAGACGGTCACCCCCCCCCCCCCGGGCCCCCCCCCCCCCCCCCCCCCCCCCCCCCCCCGCCCCCCCCCCCCCCTCCTTGCTCTTGCGGCTTTTTTGCCTGGGTGGTTG
>JAACJT020000132.1:0-21750 GCA_009936485.2 Gymnarchus niloticus | reverse complement strand
GACCGTTTTTGGTTGAAAAGGTGTTTTTCCTGGCGCCCCCACAAAGGGGGACCCCGCCCTCGTGGTTGCGGGGGGGGGGCGCCGGCCCCCCCCCCCCCCCCACCTGACCCTGACGAGGATGAGCAGTTAGATGGATGGAAACATGCCTATACAACTTCTAAAATCCACATGAAATGCCTGACTGAAACTTCAACCCTATTAATTATCTGACAAATAATATTTAGGTTTAATTTGATGACTTCTGGTTGACTTGTACCTTTAGGCAAAATATTCATTGGAATTTCACATTTCCGAAAGCGGCTTTGAGTAACACAAAATAATTACAGAGGCACTCCACTAAAATCCCACGTTGTACGCATTACACGAAACACAGCATGTACGTTACTGAGCAAGGGGTGGATCTGAAAAATCAACACTGTTGCATCTTCCAAAACATCTCTGACAAAGGAGTCCTTTCAAACTGTCAGTCTCCTGAGTTTTATTAACCGGGAATTCTTATTCCAAAGAACTGAATCCTGGAACCCCAGGGTGTGTGATAACATTGAAGAGGTAGGGGGGCTCTTCTCTGCCTTGTGGCTTGTTTTCTTCCCAATCTATCCATGAAATAACCTCGTAGAACCTACTCCTGAGCGTCAAAGTTTACTTTCGCTTGGGTCAAACATCGCTAATTACCACTAGAGGTCATATGAGAGTAAATATATAAACATCCATCCATCTTTTGGCCAGTCTTCCTTAATAACTTATCCAGTACAGAGTAGTGGGTAGCCTAAATTAGGAAGCACAGGAGACAGGATGCCAGTTGGTCACAAGGACAGACAAACACATTTTTGTTGAAACAAGCTTTAATATCGATACATGTTAAACATCTGACAATGAGATTCAGACATTTTTGTTTTCAAGCTACTCTCTTAAAAGAGCAAGAAAATTATCAAAGCTAAGAAGCAAAATTTGAGCAGTATGAAGCATTGCATAAATGCAGGATGCTGTATTCTTAAGACAACAAGGAGTGGATGTCTGACGGATTGCTTATTGATTTGTCTTATCACAACCTCATAAATATAAACAAAACCCTGTTCTTCATGGGCCAGAAATCCAGCCGTTTAGGCCTGGTTGAACCCAACTTGGTTACATTCTTTGCAATTTCTAAATGCTGTGTTGTAACTCACAGAACATAAAATTTAATAAGCCAGATGTTTGAAATACTACACCCTTTCACAAAAACGCACTGGCGTTGGACCTCCAGGACCATCGGCCAAGTGATCGTGGAGTCTTGGAGGGTGAGAGGCCATCCTCACAGATCTTTATCTGTAGCTACGCCCCCCCCCGGGTCACCTAGTATTGAAACCCAAAGAAACTGCAGGGTTACGGCCAGTTAATAAGGGGAACAAGGAGCCAGCGACAACACAAAAGAAGGGGCAGGACTAGCTGATGAAGTTCCGTTAGCAACACAGGATACTGTGCTGCCGTTAATGCTTCCATCCGCCTGCGCGTGCTTACTAGTGTCTCGCACCTAATACCGCGAAACAGCGCCTCGTGAAAGCTGAAAGCGATTCTGAAATACGGCCGCGCGCGGCGCTGGGTGAGTATACCAGATCTAAAGGCTACCTTTTCAAAGGGAATCCTGAATGGTTTGCAGCTGAAACCTGTTTGATCTGAGAGCAACCTGCTGACGGAAAGAGGATGGAATCGACACATTTTAAAGGCGGTCGTGGCGTCAGCCTATCTCCAGTCGCTTTCAGTCGCTCTTTCTCTGAAGAATCTGATCCAGCAACTTCTGCAAAAAAAAAAAAAAAAAAAGATAAGGCATATTGAAACGTATCGTGGCCGCGAGCGATTTTTTTCAGAAGTTCAAGCCTATTTTTGGCCTGAGGAGGACAGGCTTCCCCTTTGAGTCTGGTTCCTCCCAAGGTTTCTTCCTCTTGAGGGAGTTTTTCCTTGCCACTGTTGCCTTTGGCTTGCTCTCTGGGGACTGTGGGCCCGGGACTATATAAAGCGCTTTGTGACCGTGCTTCGTGTTAAAAGCGCTATATAAATCGAATTGAATTATATCGACAGCTCCGGAGAATCAAAGCCAGCGAGACGGTATCTGGGGTGCGCTGCATGGTAATCGGTCAATTAGTGGCCGATTGTCAGTGAGGTTCGTGCCGGTTTCTGAAACAGAGTGAGCCAGGTGCTGCTTTAAAACTCATGCCATGGAAAAACGTCAGTATAACTAGAGGCTGGAGAAAAACACAGCGAGCAGACGGCTACCGGGGCCTTAAACCGAGACTGGGGTTGACGAGGTGTCTGGCCGGTGACTCATCCCTCAGGATGGGCTCGTTTTTTTCCCCCTATGCTGCCCCCCTGAATCTGCTTCCTAGATAAACTCGCCTCCAGACGTTCAGTCTCGAAGCCTGGTGTCCCATCTCCTCATCCCTACTCCCCCCAGGGCAGACCACCTGTCCAATCAGATCTCCGTTTTGACGTCGAAAGGCTAGCCTGACGTCTACCGTGGAAAATCCCGACTCCCTCCTCCCGAAACGTCTCAGTGAGACCAGGTGCAGATGCCGTGGGTGGGCTTGGGGCGGACTCCCCCTGACGGGTGAGTGGTCCAGCCCAGCCTCAACCGCCGGTACCGGGCCTCTTTGCCGTCATCAGAGCGCTGGCCTGGGTGCCCACCGCAGTGGGCAGATACTGCTCCCAGCTTGGCAAGGGCCGGAGGCCAACGCCTCCATCAAAAGCCCCACCTACACAGAGATACTGGCCTATATTTAGCATTAGCCCCCAGTGCTTATTTCATGACAAGCTGTGCTCACGGAATGCAGAACGGCGTGTGTCTTTAAAAGAATACAGCCTGGTGAGAAACTCACCACCACCTTGTCTCAAATTGGGCACATCCTCCAGCGCCACTTTTACAGAGTAGATATGGAAGGACACTTCCTTCACAAGCCCGCTATGGAGTGTAAAAGAGAGGGTTGGATGACAGGACTGGGGATAATGTCGGATTCTTAACCATGGCGTAACTTGGCGTGGTACCCCTCGCTCACTCTGGACCCAAGTAGGACTACACAGGAGCGTGAGATCCTATTAGCCCAAACTTTAATTCATTCCATTAACCCTATCCAGCCATTCAGGTTCCACCCACTTATCCTGAGCAGGCCAATGAAGGACCTGGAGCCTATCCCAGTCAGAAGAGCGCACAAGGTAGGGGTACACCATGGATGGTATGCCAGTCCGTCACAGGCTGTGCGCACACACAAACACGCTAACAGGCCAAGCCTTTGGACTGTAAGAGAACATACAATCTGCACACACACAAAGAGGGAGGCTTTCAGAGCCAGAACGAGACTGCTAGCTAATCAACTAAGACTACAAGCATGATGAATAAATACCGAAATATAATTTACAAACAGATTACAAAATAAGTGGCTGTAACCTAAGATATTAAAGTCGAGATGAGATAAAATATGCTCAAAATAACAAGACAGTTATAATGTATTGGCATTATGAGAAAAGTCTGAAATGCCATTTTATATTTCACACGTGTTGGCCTTTCAGGACAAGAGGATCCTATTTCAGTCAGCTGTGTGGCTCTAAAGGGTGAATTAATGACTCTTGGTGGGGGACTGTCCTCTCTGCATGCAAATAGCTGTCGGCTAGCATGGATGGCTCAGTGGGCATGTGCCCAGCTTTCCATGGTGCTGCCTATCCCCAACGGGTCTTCCAGTCTCGGCCAGTTTGTCAACCTGTCACACGCTAGGGTGGCGAAGTCTCGCATGAAATAGTCTTTAAGAAGTTCAACAGTGACCTCTGCTGGCTATAAAGCTAATAATTTAAATACAGCACCGGATCCCCATGTCTTGACCTTCGGGTGTATGGGTAGCAGGCAGCGTAACAGGTAAAGCACGTAGATTAATAACCCAAATTATGCTGTTTCACCTTTTAGACAGCTATATGTTGTTGGATCCTTGAGTGAGATCGTCATTTTCTACCTTGCATTGATCATGAAAATCATCCAGCTGAAAAAAATACATAAAACTTGTATGGTGAGCTACATAAATTATATAACAAAGAATATATATCATATAATTAATATATAAATATGCATTGGAGAAACACGTTTTATGTATTTTTACACAATTTGATTTATTTTTGAAGTGACCAGAAGGGGGCGACACCAGTAACAACATCGTTCATAGACGCACAGAGCATTAGGGTGCATGGCCATGCCAGCTGAAGACCTGTCAGAACTGAGCACTCAGTCCCCTGATGAGCGGACTATAGAAAACCATTCTTATAAATGCTTTTATTTTGTAAGTCATAGTGTCGGTAGATTGCTGTAGACAAGCAGCACAACTCATAATGACTGACCATGGAGATGATTGTCAACTCACCAAAAACAAGAACCAAACAGCAAGGTTCCAAGGTGCAGTCCAATTTTTGGAGGCAAAAATCTCTCACCTTTTTAAAAATTTCTGCCCGCAGCCTGTTGGTCTGTGTCGTCACTTTTTTTTCTTCCTCCTTCTTCTTCTTCACTCCAGACAGGCGTCTGTCACTCCTGTTAACATTTGTGATCAAAGCAGTTTTCAGGGAGGAGGCAAAAGGGACGGCTGATGACATATAACTAAGCTATGAGTCTCTGTCTAGGGATACTGATACCTCTCACCCAGGGGGCAGTCGGAAAGCCCTGATTGCTCACAACTCAAAAAAAGACTCTGTGGGTACCGTCAACCTCTGAAGGTAACATTAAGGTTAGCAGTTGAGGAGGGACTCATGTTTTCTGGGAACGAATGAAGAACACCTGTTTGCAACAACCGGTTGTCAGGCATGAGAGTGGAATTTTTAAAACATCAGCAGACTTGGCTGCAATGCCGTCTGCACCGAAGAAGAAAAACTGATGATTGTAGATCGTGCAAAGAGCGCTGCTGTTGTACCTTTGAGTGATGTGCTAGATTTGAACTGCTACATAAAGTTGGAATTTGTAATGCATTTTTGGCTTTACAAAAAATTTGTGCTGAATAATTAAATATAGTATGATGCTGTATCGAGGTAAATGCTCTGATTCAAAGTCACTCAGATTACAATTATACACTTCACATACATGAAAGTTGTACCCTCCTCGGGGTTATAACAGCATGACCCTTCTGGGACCTGAACTCATATCCTAATGGTTCCATATCCAGTTCCTTATGATAATGCCCACCACGGGTCAACACCCACTAGGAATGTCACAGAAGAGGTGGCCCACATTTGAGGCCCAGGCATCCAAAAGTATAACCAAGCCCCCACCCTTACCCCATCCTCCAGTCTGCCTGGGGGTGTTACGTGGGTCTTTGAGCTACACGCAGTATCCCTCTGTAGTGACACTCACCACTGGGACGAGTGTGGCACCTTCTCCCCCCCGATGACTCCTTGCTGGGCTTTTAGAAGGTTACCTGCCAACACATAAGGGTATCAGATCATGACCCAGATCATGTTGATGCTGTTTCAAAGCCCATACTCCACCTCAATATAAAAAGTCAGACTGGTCCGTATGTGTTTGAACTACAGTTATGAACTGCTATGCAGTTTGATTTTTCCATATACTTTAACACCATTTGTAGTCACATGTTCATTTCATGAAAAATAAAGTTAAAAAGAATAAATCAGTAGTTCCTTATCAGATGTTCTTCTGTCAGTTACACGTCAGCCACAGATGGCAGAGCACAACTTGATGTGTGTGTACCCTAAGAGGATTTATTTGCTGGGTAGGAAACTAGTCTGATAAGGAAGGATCATTTCAACCAGTGCCTGAGTGAAGCCGACGGCACTGAAACGGCAAAGATATCAGGTGACAGTAAGCATTCAGTAGCCGTTGGTGCAGACACTCCTTCTCCGCTGCTGATAATCAGGCGTAATTATGTGGGACTTTTGAAATAAAAGGCTCTGCTGAAAACAGTGTTTCTACTAGTGATGGGGCAAATGAGGACACAAAACTCTTGATATGTGGGAGCATCCAGCACTGATTGGTAGTTCAGGATACTCCCACCCACCACGGGTTTTAAAGCCTCATTTGGCACCAGTATTGATTGGTTAGTTCAGGATACTCCCACCCACCACAGGTTTTGAAGCTTCATTTAGCACCAGCATTAATTGGTTAGTTCAGGATACTCCCACCCACCACGGGTTTTGAAACATCATTTGTCCCATCACTACATGACAACGAGCATTATACTTTCGTTATAGGCTTTATTAGGAAACAGCTACTGGATGTGATGTTTACAGAAAACTATTAATAGGACATTTTTCAAGGTGTGGAGGGAAAAACAAAGTATCTGCTGAAATTCAGTCATGGGGATAAAACAATGCGGCTGAACTACAGCCATCTCTGTAATAAGGCAGGCAGCCATATTTAGGTTTGGCTACATGCCATTTTTCCCTTTCACCCATTTGATCTCCATGTATGTCTCTAAGAGACATGATGGCTGAACTTAGGAGAGTAGAATGACATATTAGTCAAAAAAAGACGGAAAATTACAGCAATTTAAATATGATCTTGAGTCCTTCTCCAGTCGGACTACTAAAAGGAAAATTAAACAGGTTTTCACATAAGTGGTCTGCAATTCTAAAATTACACTTATTTGGCACTATAATGACCAATTTCTTTATCAAATCCTTGCCTTCTGTTCCCCACCTGGGCTTTCTAGAAATGTGAAACTGTTATAATAAACTCCATGAAGTATAATATAAATGTATTGACGCATAATATTTTTAATTAAAATATTGAGTCAATTAATGCAAATGCTACAGTACAGTATGCCATTAAAATGTTTTGTTTGGAATTTTTGAGTTGCAGTAAATCCACATTTACTAACATATGAAAATGCCAGAAGAGAAAAAAAGAGGATAATTGTGTTAAGTACTTAGTTAAGAATGGGGCTTTCAGACAGTTAATAAACGTAATTTTACTGACAAAGAGCAAGAGTGACTTGCATACTGTGAAATATTCTCTGCGAAGTCCAAACATTTCAAATTTGAAGTGAGATGCAGTTCTACATTTTTCCGGCAGAGGGCAGAAAGCACAACAAAATAAGAATACTAGACTAAAACATACCAACAACTGATGTGGAACAGCTATGTTAACTCTCTCTGTCTCAGAGAATGGCCCAGACAAATTAAACTATCAACTTACATTAAAAACCATCCTGGTAAGTGCCCTAATTGGTAGGATGTATTGGTGACGTCTTGACAGCTAATATTTTTTTTGCCTGAAAATTGATCTAAAACTGGAACGCTGCCGAGAGTCAATACAAATGCTCCTCTTTTCCCTCCATTTTTCCATTTAGGAGTACAGCCACGGCTTTGTGCCACGTCGCACACAGCAGCTATGCCCGTGGCTCGATGCCGCTGCAGCTGCAGGTAGACAATGGGGGCCCCATTCGGGGAGGCAAGGGTACCAGGGGAGGGAGCAAGGCGGGGGGCAGCATGGAGGGGGCATACCGGCGAGAGAACTGGATGCGATATGGGGTCGACCCGGCAACATCGAGGGCTCTGAGCCCCGCAGGGCACGCCTCTCCTCTCTACGCTGCTCCAACTCCTTCAGACGGCGGCGGGAGCGATGGACGAAGTCGGGCCGGAAGTGAAGTAGAGCCTCCTGCGGGCACACCGCCAGCCGATTGCCCAGTCAGTCAACCAATCAGGTAACAAGTCAGTTGACTGACCTGGCCAAACTTATCAGTCAAATCAATCGCGTGGTGCATCCGTGTAAACCATCAAGGGGGTATAAGATTATAAGTGAGTTAAAAAGAAAAGGGAATTGAAAGAAAAGGATTTTGAAAACTGTCTATATTTGGGATCCCTCGCTATGCACTGCAACACTCTACCAAGGCACTGCAGGGCATGGCAGAGATCCCACAGTCTGAGCTGTTGATTTTCAAAAAGTCTTCAGTAGCTAAACCCACAAACACTGTTCATTTTCACTGAGGCATAACTGTATTCTTTTTGTTGGGAGGTAATGCGCAGCCTGATATTTTTCTAACCACATTCCTTGCAGAAAATTTAAGGCCTTCAGGACATATACAAAACATCATATTATAAGAGTTCAATTCTCAGTGAGAATTTTATCCATATCTGTACTGAAATTCATTCCTACATGAAAAGCGGGGTTTGGTTTGGGTTGCATCGAGGCCAAGCATAAGCCTGAGACATACTTGGAGGGTAAGACTTTTCCGTATGCTGTCCAGCGAGTCAGGGTGTGAATGTGTGGGCACCCCGTCGGGCTTTCTGTAACTCCCAGCATCCTCCACTTCTGGGCAGGGGTGGGAGAAGCCTGGTGTGGATCTACAGAGAGACGCTCCAGGGGACCTTGAGCCTGGTAGACACACAACACCATTTGGTCCATTCCCCTGCAGGCCTAGGTCTCCCAGTGCGACCAGCAGTGATTCATCACGAACGTTCCAGTTAACACATGGGCCTAAAGTAGCCCCAGTGACCCGCTTTGGTGGGCGCGTGACATTTTCAATGAGGGTTCTGGTCATATTTTTAACTCCATGTTTGAAACTTTTCACCCTTAAGATTCAACTCCGTACTTTATACATCAACCTCCCGCCCCGTTTTAATCAGCTTACTTTCAAAGGTTTCAGCTTTTATGGGTTTTCAGTGGCTGTCAATTTTACAATTGTCTACTCCCCTCCTGAAGATAATAACTCTAATTCATACTTACATGCGGAGCCCAGGAGGAGACATAACCGAAAAAATGTGAGAACAATGTGATATATTAAAAGAACGATTTAATAAGTCAAGGAACATTTTATGATCTGTGGGAACATTTTTATAAATTGGGGATATGTTTTATCATCTTCAGGGAGCTGCCACTGTATCTAGAGAATACTTCATCAACGCTCCTGTTTTCTTGGAATGGATCTCCTGTCCTCAAGATCTGGAGGACCTTCTTGGCTCAGGAATATGGAGCTGTTACTCAGTATAAAATATATTTTGTCTGTCACTTGCCACAAAGTGTAAATTAAAGGACCTGAAAGAGCCTTCTGAACACAGATAAAATTAGCCCACACAGCGTCGACAGTTAGCCATGCCTTATCTCTTATGACGTTACCCCTTCAGAAGTATCTCCTGCTTTCCTTTCCAGAAAATCAGCTCATTTCAGCAGAAAATCCTCAGCTTGCAGACAGGGAGCAGTTTGGTCAGCTGCCTTACCTTTAAATACCTACAGCTGGTGGGTAATACAGACACATGCTGTACATAGCATCTACCGATTGGGCAACCGGTCATAAATAAATCTACAGCTTTTTTTTTTGGGGGGGGCATGGAATTGGATCAACCGAAAGAAAACGGAAGATTCAGTCAGCCGAGTCAGAGGAATCAAAACACATACAGGAATTTCAAAACAACATTAGCAGACCAGCCCACTTGCCTGCTACTTTCTTAGGTGTTAGCTAATTTCTACTGTAAGTATAGAGTTTTCACCAGCCAAATGTCATCTGTAGCTAATCATTTGCTGAAGTACATTTAGCTTTTGCATTAACTTACAAAGTTAATGGCAGTACGATATTATCTGCCTTGTGGTGTGTTAATTATACATCCTAAGAGACGTTGCAATATCTGTCTGGCTCCTCTGTCCAATCACCAGCATGAATCTTGGGGTCTGTCACTTTTGCGAGTGATGCGGGGTGTTACCCAGTGTGCAGGCCGAGCTGTGAGGCGTCTCGAAGCCCTCGGCTCGAGGGCCGAGCGTCATCTTCCTCAGCTGACTCTGTCGTTTTATGTTAGCGATGACGGAAGCTGCATTCAAGGTGATGTCAGAATTTTGGGACGTGCCGCGATCTGGAAGGAAAGGGAGAGGTGTGTGAGAGAAAACAGACTCCCTGAAAGGAAGGCAACCTAAACATCTCATCAGATATTGGGCTTTGGAAAGGTCATGGTTGGTCCTCTGCATGCTTTAAATGCTATGGCAATATAAAATGACACAGTAATCACAAAAAGGGGGACTGTCTTATTCTCCAGTGAGCACGTAAAACTGCTCAATGGCTTCAAGGTCAGTCGTGAATCCGCTCTAACTAAATGAACGTTGATCTGATTCTCTGCCAGCTTGGTGGCCCGAAGCCAAGTGGAAACTCGGACTCACTCTCTGACAGCATCACCGGCCCTCGCTGGCTGCAGGATGGGAGGTGATGCAACCTTAAGCCTCACATTGGTGTACGGAGCGAGTCAGTTGTTCACCTTGGAGACAGGCTGGGAACCCGGTCAGGTAAAGAGTGGATGTGTGGATACTTCCCAAAAAGATTTACCTTCAGATAAATAAGTTCATATCTATTTACTCACAATTAAGCAGTAATTTTGGTATTTGCAGGAAACCTTTAATATTTATTCTGAAAATGACTCAAAATATTTTCAAAGGAGATGGTTGGAAGCCTGCGAGACGTTTTTCAATGAACACAGTACAATTTTTTTTTATTTGAAGTTAGGAATCTTTAACTGAGTCTCTCCTATTTCCTTTAAAGCAGCACCCTTGGCTCTAAGCTGGTTATTGAAAGCTAGATTCAATCTTCCTCTTACATCAACTTTATTCTCAACACACTAAGCGGGTTTAGGCTCCCTGGAGGCTACGCGTGTGAGAGGTTCGAGTTGGATCGCATGCGGAAAATCGCAGAGGACAGCAGCTTGCGGCTGGCTGCACATTGCTGCTCCAGTGGGGAGTTGCGGTGTTTTTTCCCTCGCAGGGGTCAATGCCGGACAGAGAACGGACACAGCGCAGGGCGCAGAAAACAGGCACCGAGGTATGCACCAAAACTCGCGGCCAGTTAGGAATGGAACGCATTGTGCAAAGGCAAGGAATCAGAGCATGCCTGAGCGTGGTGACCGGGACTAGTACCTTGGGCTTTGGCGAAAACCTTTCCAACAGCGTTACAGGGTTGCTTTGGAGCATGATCTGTGTCTCTGCGTGACAGTCCCGCTGCGCAGGTGTGCGTGTTGAAACTACAGGCCCCTCTTACTGCACCATCAGCACAGCTCTCTCCAGGAAGCTGAAGGCTTGCCCTCCTTGGATGTAGCACCTTTACTTCACAGAGGCTGCCGCCACTGAGTCCAAGCCCCTCAACAAAGCTCAGAGGCCTGCTAGGCCTGACCAAACCCTCCTTCCCCTCCTTCCTATCCAGAGCAGCTCCTCTAGGAATGGGACTATTTAGGTACAGGGTTAAGGTGGATCTGTGCACCTTGGGCCTGTCTCCCTCTGGAATGTCCGTGTTTCTCTGGAGCAGGACAGAGCGTGAGGGGTCCGCCAGCGTGTCTGTGTGGTCATCCGACCGAACCCCATCACTGGGTGGGGAGTCAAAGTGACTTAAGTTGAAGATTGGCCTGTTGTTATTTTGTCCACTTTCCACCATGGCAAAGCTGTCCCTGAACGCTTTGAGCGGCTGACCCACCATGCAGCTCTGCCTGGGGTCTGTCACCTTGATGACAGTCACCTTTCTCTGCCGGATCACAGGCTGCCTGCAGAGATCTGTGGGGGTGCTGGCTGGTGGCGTGCTGGGGGTGGTGCTTCTGGACATGATAGGCCGGCTTGGGAGGCCGATGCCCAGGTCACACGTTGAGGGGGGCCGCACCTTCCGCGAAGTGATTGTGATGGAGGAGAAGCCTGACCTTGACTTGACGAGGTTTGTGGAACAAACAGCAGGGGGCGCTGTGATAGACGAGTGTGCCGAAGCACTCTCTGTTGTGTTCAGAGGGTAGCCCCCAGAGGGCGCTGCACACACCTCCCTTTGGGAGCAGTCCTCTTGAACTCTCTCCTGCTTCTTCAGCTGATCCTCCTGGCCTATCAGAAAATGACAGTCTGTCGATGCAACATTCTCCGCCGCAACCTGCGTGACAAGAACGCACAATTCAACAGAATCGCTTCATTATACCCAAAATGTTAAACCTCCTTCCTCATTTGGACAAAAGCCATTTCCCTCGGCGGCATCTGAAAACAGCAGGCCAGGAACAATCGACGCTTCTCCATCACTGTTTAGGATTCCGCCGGTTAGATCTTAATCGGATGTTGTTACCATGGTAATATGTAATCCACCAGGGAACCCTTGGGTGCTGTGCAAATTAACCCTGAGAATGATGTCTTCAGATGGGGGAGAAATGTAAGCAAGGGGCACAGTGCTACACAGCCGAGACGGTTGATTAGAACACACTCAGCACTAAATGCCAATATGTTAATTTTCAAAGCCCAGGTGTTTCATTCTGTTTACAAACCATAAACAAGAATGGCGCCATAAAGCTGGACGAAAAATAAAGTTCCTTGATGAACAGAGGTGTATTTTTTTTTTTTTCCTCAGGAGAGGAAATGCACCACAGCAACAGTGGCTGATACTCAGAAACAGTTTTTTAAAAAAAGCCGTTCATACACAACAGCTGACCTACTTACATAAGCAACCTCCTCCATCTGAAAATGTATTATTTGATCTGACTTCAAAAAGCAAAATAAATAAATAAAAATATGCAGGAGAAACCTAGTTAAAAGAAAATTCTATTTCAGACAGAAAGACGAGATCATGTGATTTCGGTTTCCATTATTAATAAGTATACTGTCTTTTAATTCTGCCTCCTTGCACTGGCTGTGGGAATGGATGATGAAACTTAACATTCGATGGCATCATTACTCAGGACACGGTGGAGTGTATCTTTCATGTGAAGGACAGACCATGAGAGATCATGATGACGATGATGTCTACCTGGTCAACCCTGACTGGAGAAGGACCCGAGAAACACCACGTTGGGGAGCCGGTTGGCCCTCGCCATCGGACACACTTCCCCATCGTCTCTGGATCTGCGTGTAAAGGGGGGTGGTGGAGGGTGTTACTGTGTCGAGAGCATGACTGCATTGTGACATTTGAGTGGATGCTCGCACATACGAGGTGAGCGACCCCCCTGGGTATCTAGTAAAGCCTGTGATCTTGGAGTTTTGTTTCCAGCTCCCCTTTGCTGTTACTCATGCGTGATGCCAGCGCCATCGGTATGCTGTCGCTGTTGCCATGGTGACGCGTGCTGACAGATTCACCTGCACGTCCGGCCATGCACAGGTAGACGCGGAACTGCGCATTAGTTATGGCTCTAAGCTCATGCAAGGCTGCTGGATACGCCCTTGAAAACATCCCAGCACTAAGACACGGTCTGCGGTCTTGAGCACGTCGTCTTAAATCCGATCAAAATAAAACAGATAACGTACTGCACCCCTACGACAAAGAAACACCATCCATGAAAATGATTATTTATCTGTTTGTTCTGGAGCTACGGCACAGTCTCCTTTATAATTTATATCAGAATTAGTCTATGCAGATGATGTATTGATACCACGCAGACGTTTGTAAATCTGCGTAGCCGTCTATTTTTGTGTACACACAAAGAGTACTTACAGGAAACAAAAGTTTCTTTGAATGTCACGATCTGAGGCTTACCTGTATTCATTACAGTGCTGACAGAGCGTCCCCCCCGCCCCCCTCCCCGCTGTTTTACAAAGAGACGCAGGTATGCTTTAGTCTGTACAAATCCTGCGAAAGCATCGAACCCTCATCGGAACAGCCTGGTTCAGCCCGACACCGTCCCGCACCTCAGCCGGTAACCTGACCCTGGCTGAGCTATTCCTCCTCCTCCTCCCGAAGCATTCCGTACCGTCGGATACCTTTTCTTTCTCAAGCGTTTTCCCATACAGTAATGATGGACTTAATAATGTGCGAACGGCCATAAGAAGGTATATAACAATTACACTGTATAACAAAAATATCACTGTAACACTGCAGGAGTTAGTTAATGAATTCATTCACCCATTAATTTGACTGAATTAATTTAGCATCAGATGTCGGGCGAAGTGAAGTGCCAAGGAGGGCATTGAGCACGTAGGAAAAATTGCATACGATGCTTCAGTTGAACACATGTAAAAGTTGCTAAGTGCATGTCCATACCATAACTACCTACATCTACATCTAGGCTGTTGTTTGTTGATACTATGCTTGAGTTTGTATCTGCAGCGTGTGTGGCTGTCACCCCCATCCACAGGCTCTTATACGACCATCTTCCACTCCGTATGACGGCTGATAACAGACACTGTGGAGAGAAGGTCTCCTGAGGCTTCCTGCAAATGTAAAACCCCTGTGGATGTAGTAAAAAAATGGTGAAAGATGACTCAGCAGATCATGTTACTTATTGCTCAGGGGTCCTGCTTTTCATGCTCTTCATGCCAGATTACTCGTCTTTGTAGCCTCGCCTTGGATATAAATGGTTTCTGAATGGCAGTGCTGCCAGCTTTCTGAAGCTCAGCACATCAAGTGACTGGTGAAACTGGGTCACAGAGGTGCTCCTTCGGTTCTATGGGCATGTTTGAAACTATGCTTTTGTGGTGTTTGGCAACATTCCTGTTATTGTCAGTCTATCCCCGTCGGTGAACTTCGACTTCAGAGTGATGTTGCTCTTTGCTGATGCCGACTGGCCATATTTGACATACGCTGTTGTGATTTTTGAGACCATTGAAAATTCCGTTGTTTTCGCGGCTGATTCGTCTGTGATTTGAGTTCCAGCTCCGCCTCTTTTTGAACTCTCGTCGCTAGGCAAACTCACATCAAAGTGGTGAGTGTCAGACCTCTTTTGCAGATGACACTTGCCGAATGATAATCGGCGTTCAGCCTAGAATGATTCACCTTTGCAACTGCGTTCGTAATTGTGATTAACTCACTTCAAAATTAAACCATGTTTCCATGTGGAGAATCATTCACCACCCCCTGAATTTAACAGCTGGCCTTCAAACACGTCAGCCGTCACGTAAAGTCAGTCATTCATCTAGTCATTTTGTGACACCAGGGGAGTACTTGGATATTATGTTATAAAATCCTGACAGTGGTCTTAGCAGGTCTTATTTGTTGCAGAACCCTACATAAAGCTACATGGTAGGTTAATTCAACACAAAGCTATATCTACCTTAACATTCATAAATCTACAGTATTACAGCATAAAGCATTTAATTCAAATTTTCTCCATTTACTCTGACTTACTGGTTTAATAGGAGCCATACATTTTCAAATGGCAATTGTTTAACACTCTTACATGAATCATGGGAAAACCTGTAACAAAATTGTACCCCGATTAATTAGTTGTTTTGGTTTTTGATCGTAAGGAGTATTTCTTTTTGGATTTCATTTAGTGTGAGAACAGGATTTTCTATTCGCTGTTAAATTAGTTTGTCCCTTGTAACATTTCTCCTACATTACAATTACTTTGGCCTTATCTGTTGGGAAAAGCAGTAGAAAAAAAAAAAAAAAAAACTTAAGCAGCATATATTAATATATTTAAATTATTAGACTATATTATGGCACTGGATTTTGACATGAGCTCCAGCATTTATCCGAGTGAGTTATCCAAGTGCTCGCAGGACAGGTATGGTGTTTTTAATTTACGTGGTTCTTTATGGTTGTATTACACTTCAAAACTCTTCTAAATATCAGTGCAGACTATTTCAGGCTGAAGAAAAATCTGTTTTTAATATTAAAAATTCAAATCTTCTTTACTGCTATAATCCAATTGCTGAAACCACTGCATCTGTTACCATGACTACTGGAGCACAGACAAAAATCTGTCTTCACAATGAACATGGTCTGTTCCCTCCTGGCTGCAGGATGAGATGCAGGATCATGTCTTCTATTTGAAAGCTGTGGTGTTGCATTTGTGGTATTAAGTAGGCTGTCAGATGGCTTTTGGGGAGCTTAGAGGTCCTGGAATTGGGCCTCGAATGTCTTGGGGACTTCTGGAGTGTCACATGGGATGAAACGCTTTATTATATCTGCTCTATATCTACACCTGAAAGGGCTGTCCGTGACCTCTGACTTGGTCTTTAGGAAATGCACAGACCGCCACCCTCCAGGCCTTTATCTTTCTGTTGAAACCTCATGGCTCCATGTGATTACACTTCCACAGTCTTAAAAAAGACAACAGGCGCTTTAACTACGTCTGGGAGGTAGTTAGCCGGCCGTGTACGGCCAGAAGTAACTGCAAACCAGGGCAACGGTACACTCAGAATGAAAACAGACAACTAGAAGCAAGATAACACACCTACTGGCACATTTAAATCACCTGGAGAAACAACATGTGGTGAGTGTGTGTGTGTGTCCCTTCTAGGTACTACAGCAACATTAGAGGAGGTAAAGGTGTGGTTGATAGCTGGAGCTGAATTAGTGTTAGAGAACGTCTGTAATAAGCTGTGTTTACAGATTAGCGTTAGCGGCAAGAGTTTAGCTTTGGCAGGGAAGGACAGCACTATTGTGTTTCCCCCCACCAAAATCAGTTCTCAGACCTTAACAAACTGCTGGCTGCCCAAGTTAAAAAGATGCTGAGTTTGTTTTACGGCCCCCAGGGGCTGCAGGGCTCCAGGCCCCAGCTCAGTAATTAATACTTTAAATGGGTGGTGGGGAGGGGTGCATAAGCCGAGAGACACAGTCTGTTGGACTGCATGATTTTCAGGTTTTTAAAAAGCCTCTCTTCAGTGAGATACCTGTGAAATGCCTATGCGGTGTTTGGTAGTGGGTGCCAGCGATCCCTTCAGCAATTCGCCCGCAGTCGCTGAGTGCTTCTCTCTTTCTCTCGCTTCACCAATTTTTGATCCGGAGATTCGGGAACCCACCCCCCAATCCCTCTTCCTGGGCTCATAGTGATAACTATTAAATGGGACTGTTGTGGGGAGGGTTGACACAGCCTACTGCTGTAACAAAAATCTTTTTCCAGAGTATTCCTATTGAACTGGTGGTTATTAAATACCAAATTTTCATTGCATAAATTCCATACATCCATCCATCCATCCATCCATCCATCCATCCATCCATCCATCCATCCATCCATCCATCCATCACCGCTTGTCCAGTACAGGTTCATGGTAACCCTGGGGTACAGCTGGTAGAAGGCAGTCCATCAAAGGGCACACAGTCATATAAACAATAATCAACGGCCGATTTAGAGACACCAGTTCACCTAACTGCAAGGCTTTGTACTCCAGGAGGAACCTGAAGGACCTGGAGCACATTTGTGCAAATACGGAGATCACATAGGTACTTACCAGGATCTCCATTCTTTTCAGCTACATTGCATAGAGCCCTTGGGTTTTCAGTATTGAGTATTAGGTACTTACCAGGATCTCCATTTTTTCTTAGTAGATCTTTGGGAGGTGTATTGCAAGTGTTGGAATTCAACGTGGCCTGAAAGACAGAAGGTGAAATCTCACGTTGGTAAAAACAATAATCATACCACACTGAAAATGTAATCAGAACATTGAAATTCTACTTTGATTTCTTACATGTTATTGCGTTATTGTTGTTCTTCAAAAGACGTGAGAAAATATTTTTTACATGAATCATGCATAAAATATTTTAGTTAAGGAAAACCGACAGTCCATCTTAAACAAAAAAAAAAGTAAGATCAGACGATGTTTTTATTCTATTCTGTGCTTTTTAGCATGTGTGGGTTTCAGTTGCTGGTTCCCAACTGAGAGAAGTCATGTGCTTAGCTGCTAGCTACGAGCGCATTATAATAGAAGGCAATCTGTTTAAAAATGAACTGTGTACGGCTAGTTGATGATCCATTAACAGCACTGCAGGCTCACTGAAGTTTTGTTTGTCTGCTGTTTCCCCCTACACCGACATATCTGACTGTACCATCTCCCCAAGACTGAGTTATGCATGGACCATACTAAAGTATATCCACCCTTCCCAGCGGAGTGGTACAGGCTGACTAAAGGATTTCGCCAAATCAACAGTGCTTTGTACGACGGTGATCTGCTGATTGGTGGACTGTACCAAATTTCCAACCCCTTTCAAGATAAGACACGAGCAATACAACCTAAATATACTGAAAGCACTAAAAATTTATTTTACATTCAAACACAACTCTTTCCTGGGTGTAGTACAAGCTGGACAGAGCAGCACAGCAAACTGCTTAATCTGTTGAGGGACATACAAGACAACAGTAGAATTCAGCAACATTATACTTTAATTCTGTGGGGAGTGGAGATAAGCTGAGCAACAGAATTGTCCTTTAATGTCTCCTGCACTTTTACACTTTGTTGCTGCAGTAGGGACTACAAAGATGGCTAACAGTTAATTCTGGAGGCCCTAAAAGCTCCCAGACTCCCCTGAAACAAAATACAGTGAGCCAGAAGAACCGGGATTAATGAGGCTTTCTGTGCATTAAGTTACTGGAATTCTAGGGAGACCGTTTGACCGAAGGGCACATCAGAGACACAGAGGGGCTCGGCCATCTCTACAGAGTCACAAGGCGCACATTTAGTAATGAGAGGAGACATTTGCGATAGGGCTGCATGGTGGCTCAGTGGATGACATCAAAGTGTTACACCTCCAGGTTGGAGGCACAAGCCCCCACCTCTAGCACTGTGTGGGCCTTCCTAATGTCTGAGGGTGTTAACTCTGGGTACTGTAATTTCTTCATACAATCGAAAGATGTCTAGTTTGGTGATTTGGCATCTCTAAATTTCCCTTAGTGTGTGTGTGTGTGTGTGTGTGTGTGTGTCCTTTGATGGACATGCATCTTTTCTGTGGTCTCCCCTGCCTTGTGGCCCCATGGTTCATGGGTTTGGTTCTTGCAGACTCTGCGGTGTCAATAGGGATGTACTCATAGCTTTGCTTCCTTACCCAGCATTCCTGTTTCTCGGCGCATGCTGGGTGGCTGGGAATGCTGCACAGTACTGCCGTCCTCTGGGTTGGGAGCCAGCTGCTTTTAACTGGAGCCAGGGAACAGGACCTGCTGCTCTCTCCCTTGGGGATAGTCTTAAAGCGGGCCATCTCCCATCGCCCTAAAGGTTCCGATTCCCTGTGCTGCCGCCCAGGCGATAAGAGCCCCTTGCCATGTTGTGGAGTGTCATGCTGGATGGCCGGCTGGCAGTGCGTGGTGCTCCAGGCGAAGGGCGAGATGAGACCCAAGCGGTGACAGTGGATGGCATCCATCTTCAAGGTGGGCATAGACAACCGCCCGTCACTTAGAGTGAGGTCACTCTTCATCCTCTCAGGTTGTGGTAACCACCCTTCCAGCCTTCCAGCATCCCCCTCAATGCAGCTCCATGGTCTCGAGCCCCAGGGCCTTGCCTCAATCTGGAACCTCAAGTCCTCCCAGTACCTCTCATCCCCAGATCTCCTATGGGTGTGTGCTTCTCCGTGGGGACACTCCACCCTTGCTCCAGGGTTAGGTATCCTCCGCCAGCCCTCCCAGCTCAGCGCTGCCATTTTGGGCACTCGATCAACCAGTTAATGAGATTAAGGATGTGTCCCCGTGGTTACTGTGTGAAATGTCAAAAATGCCTGGCCACAGGGAGGTAGTTTCCAGGCAGAGGCAAACAGCTCGTTTTTTGACCTCGTAAACCTGTAAGTTACCCAACAGAAGTATGAGAAGAATCACCAGTTGTCAAATATACATATTTACAGGCTAAAGTGCTATACCCTAAAACATTTCCCAGTAACCTTAAATCCAATAATTCTATTTATCAGCTCAGTTGTGAAATGCTGAGTTGTTCACTTTCTGCATTTTCCACAATATATTCTTTCTCGTGGTATTAAGGCATCTCAATATGTAAATGCTTAAAAAAAGCACCTCTTCCAATCCCATCACAATAGTCAACAATTTTTGAGCATTATATCCATTATTCATCCAACAAAAAGTTAATCTTTCAGTGATACACAAAGTTTCACACACACTCACAATTACAATATTTACCCGATTATGGCTATCAAGAAAACAAGACAATGTTGAGAGACTTACCAGCTATTTTAAAATGAGATGCCAGTTGCCTTTGTAACAGCAAGTCGTTAATTAAAAAGTTTATATTTTAATTACTGTGAAGCTATCCACATACTGAGTCTTGTATGGAAGTTGCTCCTGGTACTTCTATCTCCAGTCAAGCAAGAAAATAGCTTTACAAAGCCCTCTGAATGAACAAAAGAGTTACAGATAGGAGAGGGCAAGAGAGAAAGAAAGCGAGAGAGACTGTGATTTTATGGCCTTGGGATGTATTCTTAGATTAAATGCCCTATTTTGATGCTTCAGTTGTTTTCCCTTTCTCTCCAACAAAGGGTAACATTCAGAAGTTACCGCACTATTTCAATACTTTTAAACACAGCAAGAAAACCTGTAGCGTATATCACAAATTCAGTATGTATGTGTATAATAGCTTCCTGCACACATTCTGCATTATTCACGGGTGGATGGGTAATTATATGTCACTTTTAAGGATGGCAAAATAAGGTGGACAGCAACAACATTAATATATATATATATATAATTGTAGAAGAGTAATATGAATCAGTAGGGCTGCTACAGAAAGTAACAGCATAATATTGGGAGTACTGTTAAATAAAATAACATTGAGAATATTGTTACAAAGAGTAACAGTATTGGGAGTTCTGTTAAATAATAACATTGAGAGGACTGTTACAAAGAGTAACAGTATTGGGAGTTCTGTTAAATAAAATAACATTGAGAATATTGTTACAAAGAGTAACAGTATTGGGAGTTCTGTTAAATAATAACATTGAGAGGACTGTTACAAAGAGTAACAGTATTGGGAGTTCTGTTAAATAATAACATTGAGAGGACTGTTACAAAAAGTAACAACTTTGGGAGTACTGTTACTTAAAGAAACAATACTATGAGGACTGTAAGAAAAATCCCAAATAAAAGGATAAATGCTACGTAAGTTACCAGCAGTGACAGGTCAGTTGTGTAATTTAGGTAACCTATGGGTATTGTTACCTTTATTAAGAACATATAGAGGAAGACTTTATTGATAGGGTGGCATTGTAGATAGTGCTTTCATCTCAGAGTTACAGGGTAATTTTTTTCAATATCTAGTAAATGTCTTCGTTTCTTTAAAGTCTTGTGATTTGTGCAACCCGTGTCATTTTTATTCCCTGCATCCGTCTCTGGCATGTGATACAGGCAATAACTTGCCCGGAGATCCTGTACACAATGAACTTCCCTTATTTTCCCTGGTGTCTGAATGTCCCGAGGCTTCGCGTGGAGTGTAAATGAGGAGCTCCCCTAAGTCCACGAGCCTCGACCTATGTCTTAGCCGCACTTCACGACGCATTCTCTCAGTCATGCAATTTGTCACACTCTCCTTTGTATAATTCGCTCATGAAAGGAGAACAAAATCCAGCCCTTGTATTTAAAAAAGCTAATATACTGGCTTATATTCAAAGCTGGATCAAGTTTGAAAAGCCCCTTTTCCCAACTCAAAATGTCTCATACATGAATAATCCTCAGAAGGCTGGATAATTATTAGCTACTTCTGTTTCAAATGAAATGACTTTTCCCTCGTTTTTTTTTTTTTTTGCTCTAAGAAGGTGTTTTCAGAATGACTGCATCCTCTCTTTTCAATTTAGATCTACAAGTGAGCCAGGAATTATATTCCCTTTGATCCCAGCAACAAAGTCGACCAGATATCACAGAAAAGGGCACTCTGTGTGACCACGCTCCAGAGTCAGTAAGGGAGTATTGCATCTCCTGTCTGACTCTGACTCTGACTCTCCCACACTGCAAGTAAGTCAAAGCCATCACTTTTCACAGTCCCTCACATTATGCAAGCTGGTTTGGGGGGGAAAAAAAAAACGAAAATACACTGCTCAAAAAAATTAAAGGAACACTTTTTAATCAGAGTATAGCATCAAGTCAATTAAACTTCTAGGATATTGATCTGGTCAGTTAAGTAGCAGAGGGGGTTGTTAATCAGTTTCAGCTGCTTTGGTGTTA
>JAACJT020000131.1:0-13441 GCA_009936485.2 Gymnarchus niloticus | reverse complement strand
TATTGTAGTGGGGGAATCTGTAGGAGGAGGATAGGTGAATGCATATTGTAGTGGGGGAATCTGTAGGAGGAGGATAGATGAATGCATATTGTGGTGGCGTTTTTGTAAAGGGAGGCTCGATGACATTCTTATCTGACAGATCTCGCTTGTGAGAAGCAGCCAGTGTGTTAGTGCCAGGACTTTGTCACTTAGAGGCCAGTTGCAGGAACAGGAGATCTTGTATCATCTTCTTTCAGCATCCCTGCAGGATTTCCACTGCGGGTGGGAACAATACCATTCCCACAATCTCCTTGGTTTCCTGTTCCTAGATCAGGTTGAACTTTTGCCAAGGTTGTTGCCAAAGATTATGTGTCTGCACGCCTTTTTTCTATAACCAGTACTCTTTACTGGCGCCTACTTAAAGGCAATATTATTGTTATGATTTCCAGAAATGTACTTCTGTACTGTTGTAAGGTCTATAGACTGTATGTTGTGTAGACCCATTTTAGCCTTTCAGGTATATATCTGATATTCGCAAGTGTGATTTACAGTACTTTCAGCAATTTAAAGACCTGTCTTCATGGTAACAAATGGCATGTTCTCTTTTTTTTTTTTTTTTTTTTTTTGTTACACGTGATCTGAAAACTTTTCAGAGTTCTAGTAAAAGCACATTTTTAAATTGTTAAATTTCGAGCTTTGAAATTGTATTCTTCATAATGAAAGGCATACTGAACTATTCACTGCTCGTCGGCTTTATGGTCACTGTCATTTTGTAGTGTAAATGCATAGCTGTCATATGGCAAATGAGTACCGGGTCTTGGCTAATGATTTTAACGAATGGTTCTCTCTTAAAACACCAGTTCTTGCTGAAACTGGTCACACTGCAGTGCTTAATTTATGCAGTTAGTTAAGTACTAATTGTTGCAGTGCCTACTGCAATAATGGAGACACACGCACACACACCAGTGAATTAGCAAGTTATTGATTCCTTTATGCACCTTGACGTACGCGCTCCCAATTTTAATTCATGAGTTTAAAGTGTAATTGTTTAGTAGAATCGTATGCAGTGGACTCTATAGAGGCATGAACGAGCAGGGTTTTTTATCATAAACCTTCATTTTAAAACACCAGAGGTGTGTCGGTGTATTAGCCCCACACGAGTGCCTTAGCCTATATGTTATCAACTGTTAGCAGCCTGATAAGAACACAGCAGCTGTACCAGCCATGGTTACTTTGAGTGAAGTAATTCATGCCCGCCATCACCAAATAGTTTTTGTAAGAAGCATTGTGTCATTTGTTTTTCTTACTAATGTAGACTCATAACTTAAATGGTACATTTGATTGTCACCTGTGCTGTTAACAGTGTTTTTGATTTTTCTGCTGGATTATCCTCAGTTTAGCAAATGTGAGAACTTGCTACAGAAGGCACTGTTGAGTGATGACAGCTTTTACTATTTGGTTTTGTCATACTCAAATTAAAGCTGACATTTTATTCAATATGTCACCCCAGGATATCATATCATATATCAAATAAAAAGTATAAATGTTTTTTTTTTTTCTTTTAATATGCGTTATGTATTTGTATGACTTGTGTATAATGTCAACAGGCCAATTGATATTATTTGTGTTTTCTAGACATCTTGTCTATCAGCATTAAATATCAAGTGTAGGAAATTCTGTTATTTTTGCTTAGTGATTTTGTAATAGATGTTGCTTCTCTAATTAATAGTAATAACCTCAATAAATTTAAATTACAATAACAAGGTCACAGAATGGCTAGTAGTTTTCAAGCTGCTTTTCTATGTTTTTAACCGTGGTGCAGCTGGACGTGGGCTGTAGAAGATGTGTTTCGTGTGAGCATTCTGAAAGACGTTGTGCCTTGAGCGGGTTAAACAGGAGGCATTGATAGTGTTAGAAAAATGACAGGGATGGAATGAAGACGAGAGAAAACCTGACAGATGGGGAAGGGTGGCAATGATAATGTCAGCCATAATGGGGGGGGAGAAGTGAACTTGTGTCTTACAGCAGGAATGGGGGGGAGTCAACAGCTGAGGGAGTGAACTTGTGTCTTACAGCAAGAACACAATGTCCATGACTCAGCTTCGGGTGACGTTCCCTACACGATACTTCATCCCGGCAACGATTGCAGCGAGATAAACGGTTATCTTGCCATACAGCTGACAATCACACAAATAGAAAGAGGAGGACCTGAGTACTGCACCCAGCTCACCAGGGGTTGGAAAAAGTGGCACATTCCACAGCAAATAGATGGTGGTAGATGGTCGGATGTAGCATATTTCACTGAGCGTACAGGTGGTTGGATAAGCAGAAAATGGGCTGCCCCGTGGAGCGTGTATATATAATAAATGTTTGAGGTTCTGAATCCTGTTCTTGGCAGACAGCTCAACTGGAATGAATACTAGCATAGACAGTGGTGTGCCAGGACAAAGGTTGAGGACTCCTGAGATGTCTAATAGCTTGTAGTGTAATTATGTGAATGCATTGTGACCTATCCAAAAAGCACCCTTTTTTTTTCTTTCTTAGTGTTTTGTGAATTATACTAGTAACCCATGGTTTACCACAGTGCATTTTGCAATAGGTAATGGAGTGGGTGACTGTTCATTAGAAGGACAAATAATGAAGATGAAGCTCAAATATTTTGGGCACACAATGAGAAGACAGGAATCACTGGAGAAGAGGCTAATGTTGGGAAAGGTTGAAGGCAAAAGGAAGAGGGGATGGCAGAAGATGAGATGGATAGACAGCATAGTGGAAGCAATGAACATGAGTTTGGGCAGGCTCCGAGAGGCGGTGGAGGACAGGGCGGCCTGGCATGCTGTGGTCCATGGAGTCGCGAAGAGTCGGACACGACTGCATGACTAAACAACAACAACAACAACAATGGAGTGGGCTCTACTTATCCTAACAAACAATGCTACCTCGTAGTATGTGAACAGGAAGATCAACTAATTTATACTTAATTATCAGTGTGATGACTGCATTTGGTTTATATGACTCACAACGTACATCACATAACTCCATTCTATTACTATACAGTGTAACGGATTTATTGCAAACTGAATTGCATACTTTTCTCTCTGTTGTATTTCTGCTTTAAAATTAAAGGTACATTTGTGAAACATTCAAATACATTTATAAAATGTATATATCATTTTAATTTATTTTGTAGCTATTAACTGATGATATTTGTAATGTTTTGAAGACGTTTTAGTTTTTAAGTTAAAGTCGCTTTGTAACTCATTTTTAATTTTGTTTTTTGTTTGTGTCTTAATTTTCAATTATCTGTTAACATTATACGTTTTTTCAAAGGATGGTGACAAAAAATATACAGTCAGTAAAACCATTATCAATGGCAACAACAGTCTGCTAATATCAAGATGAGATTCGCTCATTTGAAAGAGTTTGTTTATAAAAGCGATCAGTATGAGTAAAAGGTAGAAGGAAAAAACAGGGCATGAAATATGACAGGTCACCTGAGTGGCTTTGTGGGCCTACCGGCTCACAGTTGCGGATTGTCTGACCTACCCAGTGTAAAACTCCTCCATGCTACAGGAACCTGTTGCAACATCTGGAGTGTGGGAGGCTTGTTGGACAGTGTTGATATGAAGAGTTATGCATTAGCGTTCTGGGCGTGTCGTGGCCTGCTTGCTTATTTTGTAAGGCCACAGAATGAAATGTTCCCAAAGTCTACTTGAAAATGTAAGGAACATTTGGCAGTATCATCTTACCTGATAGCAGCAAGTAGCTGCATTTTTTTAAATGAAATGTATTTTTTCCAGAGCATTTGCATAGATATGAAGTCATTTATACTACTGAAAGTGTACCTTCATACACCCAATTGTAAGGTAAACCTCAGTCTTAAGTTATATACAATAATAATAATTTCCCTTCATATTTTGTTGGACTTGAGGAACTTTACCTTTTTGCTCATGAAAATTCTGTCCACAGCATATACTGTATGAGTCTGATATGTATGCATATGACCAACATTCTCATTTTGTTATAAGGGTCATATTTTTGGGAAAGCTTTTTAATCCACTGTGCAACAATGTTTGTTCAACTTTTGATTTAATGAAATTATACTTTAACCAGTGTTGACTAGCTTTAAAATTCTTAGTTCACTTGCGTAGCGAATACTCAGAAAATTCTATACATAATTGTCAAAAGAAACGTCAAACTTTTCCCCCAATATTACTCTTCATGGCTGTAGTCTGTAAGAAGTATGCGTTAAGTTTTGAGATTTCTGTCCATTAGTAATGTTTATTCATCTTCTGTTTGCATTATCATATCTATAAAGATATTTCTTTCGGTCTTTCTGATTGTTTCTATCATGCAAGATCTGTTTTTAAGTCATGGAGAAGAGATGATCCTGAAGTGTCTTATTCACATGTGTAATGAAGCAAAAAAAACCTTCCCCAGAGGTACAGAGGAATGTCGTTCTTGGCTTTGTCTGACTTCAGCAGAACTGGTATGTCCAGTACAAGGGCAAAGAGGAAATGAAGTAAATTAATAGCAGAACAGGTCTGATAACTTCAGGTGATCCCAGAAGCCACGTATGCTAAGTGGATATGTATGCAAGAGTATACGTGGGAAAGTCGCTCCGTTGTTAGTTTGTCCATGGTCTCCTAGGAAGATGTTAGCTATGGGAGAAATGCAGGGATTCCATACAAATACAGCTCTTCAAGGTAACTGTTTACATACTGTTTTCCTTAACGTGATGCATGTGATATGGGCAAGGTCACTGTTCTGCTCTATAACCTGCTATTTATGTACCTTATTTGTGTTGCAAAGCACCTTCCCTTTGTGAAAGGAAGCATTTTATCATTAATGATATTCATTACATCAAAAACAGCTCTCTGTCTTTCTGATGTCTTTTATGCAGTGTCTTTGTGCTGCAGGTCATGAGTATTTGTAGGCTAAACATGACAGGTGCTGGTTACAGCAAGGAGAGAATGTTCTTACGTTACTCTCGGGTCAGGTGATACTGTTCCCAGAAAAATATTGTGGTGAAGGATGGAGGTGGTGAGATACCTGCTGTCTTTTTTTCGCTCAAATGCAATCATTTTATTTTTCGCTAATTCCTCAATATAAAATTAGCATGTACCCTCCTTCTCTGACAAGTCTGTTAGCTAACAGTTAAATGGAATATTTAATTATAGATAACTTTAATAATAATGAAAATACGTTTTATTTAAAGGTGCCTGGCAAGACACGCAAGGTCACCACAGAAAGAATAAAAACAACAACAAACACAGCGATACCAATAAAATGACAAAGATACCAAAATAAACACTACTGGTGGAGATATCGATTGGTGACTGAAGTTTTTTTGCAGATGTTATATTCATCTTTTGATTTTGTTAATTTAGCTGCAGCAAAATTAGACTTTTTATAAGTAATGAAATGAAGATTATTAAACATAATGCCCAATCCTGTTCATTGCTGCTTGTATAGGAAAACTTTTCAGTGGAGGTGTAGTTAATGTGTACCATTTTTTTTTACGGTTCCAGTACTTTACATGCATGCTACAGTTAATCACCTTAATCTCGTTGGTAGAAAATGGCAAAACGACCACAACTCTCCTTGGTTTTATTGTAGGACAAAGGCCACTTTATACTGCTTTGATTGACAGAATATGTTTAACTTTTTTTTTTCCCTTCTGTGACCAGGAGGTCAGAGTTGCTCATTTGATTCGTTTCTGCCTATGGCAAAAATGACACAGCTGGTATCATACCAGTGCCAAGAGGAAAGGAATTGGACTCTGTTTTTACATTTTTCATCTCCTTGTGTGTGCACTTGTGAGCGTTAGTTTATGGGACCAAAAATCACGTGTCTGTGATGTATGGGAGCCTGCCTCTTTTCTAGGAAAAACACAGGAATTACTTGGAATCTTTAAATTACTGAAATGCCATATTGAATAATTTCAATGATACAAAATTAAACAAAGTCCTAAATATGTAGCATATTTGTGGCCAAGGGTCAAATGCATTACCACTCAGCTAAATAACATAAAAAGCTTACTCAATAATTTGGCTTTGAAATTCAGTCATGAAGATCTTTGATAACAGGCAGCCGATTTTTTTTCCCCATATTCTATAATGCTCTGCCCTATCATGGATTCAAACATCACTGCAATGTTACTGTGTGGCCAGAAGTATAACTTGTGAAGACAACATTGTGGGCTCTATTTTGACGATCTAGCGCAAGGCGTAAGTAACATTTATGGGCGTGTCCAAATCCATTTCGCTATTTTAACGGCAGAAAAAACAGACTTCGTGCCAGCGCAAGGCGCAAAAATGTCCTCATTCTCTTGATTATTCAGAGTGTATTTTGGGCGTCACATGCAATAAACCGATCAGAATGGCACGTCACCTCACCTTTAAAAGGCAGGGGCGCATGAGCTATGGCGGATTGCTATTATAATGGCGTATTTACTTGGCAAACCAGATCGGTTTTCGGCCGAGGAAACGGACGTGCTCGTGTGAAGTGAAAAAGCGGGAGCAAATCATTTACGGGACCACCACTGTTTCACCTAAGCCTATCGAGGTGAAGCAGGCGTGGGAATATGGAGAGAAATTTGTCTCAAAATAAATAATTTTGAGACACATTTCTTTTCATAAGTTGTACTCTATAATAAAATGTATATGAATTAAATTAAATAACAAAAAAAAATTAGTGCACTTGGAGCATGTATCTGTGTCCGTAACGAGCGTTGTGCACCCACATGTTTCTAAAACGTGCCGTTTACATGTCGTTTAATAATCTACCGCTGACTTTAGATGTGGTTTTTTTTGGTCTAAAGCGTCATGTCATTTCAATGCCTTAAAATAGCAAGGCGCTGACAATGCGCCCAGCCACACCTCTTTTAAAAAAGACCACTCCTACTAGCGGAAAGTGTGCGCAAAATCATTTGTTATTTTCACGCGCGCTTGGCGTGAAAACGAGGAATGCGCTGGTACGAAACTAGCAAAATCACTTTGCGTCGCACTTTCCGCCGGTGTAAAATAGGGCCTTACATGTTAAGGATAAGCAAAGATCTGTGAGTTTGTGAGCCATCTCATCCGGAACGTCACAAAAATATTCAGCAGTATTGCCTTAAAAAAATTCTTATTTTATCAAGTAAAAAAAAAAAAGTTTCTTTTCCGCTTTAATTTCGTTTTGAAACTTTTCATCTTTCAGTTGAAGTTTAGTTCTTTTTGAAATACGTCAGCTATGATTCATTTTCTGTTATTTGTTGGTCTCCATACACCTTTAAACACCTAAGAAAATAAAATTAAACCGTGTCACAATTAACCACTTTTCGTTTAAGTGAGTAATTAAATAAGGTCCTAAAACACAGAGATATCAGCTCTCTTCCATCATGTAATTTTTGTTTTGTACAAATATAGGTTATCTAATAACAAAATGTGTCAATTTTCACTTTAGTTTATGGAAATACCATCAGAACTGTCACCTACTTTGCTTTTCATTCATGTCAAAAGTCTCCCCACGCTGTGCTGTCGATGGCTGCAAGTGCTACCCATGCTCAGACATTTCCTCCTGTTATGCCCCCCCCTTGGTAATAGCAGTGTGTACCCCCCAATTTGAGTACCACTCCTTTAAATGAATATAAAAATTAGCTACTTTAATGAAACTGATTACACATTCATATGTCTTTTATTTTCTCCTCAGTTAAGCACTCTAAAATAACATTAAATCAGAAGTTGTACAGACAGTTCCCTAAAGTACAGTAATATGGTTTGGGGGCAAATAACCAATATAAAGCTATTATTGCAGACCTCTGCGCATGGTTTGATGCAAGTTTTATCACAAATAACATGTAGTCATAAACTAAACTTTTTATTGTTTGGAGTAAATATAAATATCAGCAATCCCTACCACGTTGTTCCACACTTCTTGGTTTACATGGATATTAGATTTGATCTTGGAAAGAGTGTGCAGCCTTGCTTTGTGTGTGTTCCTCAATATTCAGAACTCACTACTGGATATACATAAGGTTCCCTTTGAAGTGGCCACAGGCGAAGACCATTTTGCTAAGAGCTGTATTTGCAGCATGGCCACTGCATTATCACTGGGCAGAAATGGTTTGGCTACACACGTTGTCATATCGTTATACATAACTAAGGCAGGTAAGCTGCCGGTCTGTGCTGGGCATGGTGGAATGCATGCCACCGGGTATGACTCAGTCTGTAGGCCCCCACAGCTGGGACTGCCCCAGGACAAAAGCAACATGAAGTCTCTGAGGTATGGCGGGACTTGAGGTGTAATCTAGGAATTGCCTGCTGAGGCTCAGAAGTTTGCGACTCTATTCAGATGTCTTACATTAAATGTGGGGAAAAATGACTAGGCATGCGTCATTTGATTTTATTATTGTCTACTGAGGCAATACTATATCAAATGATTTCATCCATTTCTTTGTAATAGCAATTCTAAATTTAATGTCTACTTTAAGAATTTCTTAGGGAGAAGTGGATTAGGCTGACACTGCAGGTTTTAATAGTATGACTTAACACTTTTTCAGGATGTAATTGTCATTCTTCTTGCAGTTCTCTGACATTTATAATATGAAACACATTGGAATATAGTTTTTTGCCCGCTATATTCAACTCTGAGTTTTTTATATTTTGATAAGTAATTCTTTTACAAAGCGGCTATGTATGACTGTCCCTCTGGAGTGGGTGAGATTTATTTCATTATTTTAGATCAGGCATTTAGGTGAACAGACTGGGGTAATTTCCGTCAGCAGTTCTGTTGATATTTATTTTCTTTGAGAGGTAAAAGTCTTTCTTATTAATTTTATTTTAAGGGTAAATCTTCTTCCTTAAACTTTTCCCTATACTGGAGTGTAGTTTGTAACCATTTTTCTTAAAATGATTTATTGAGATAGCAGCACACAAATCCCTGCATGAAAATAGCTGACCTTAACTATGCTAAAGTACCAGCCAAAATAGCAACAAAATATAGTGCTACTTGTTTCTCGCAGTCCCTCTTTGCTGTACTTCACTGGTGGCTTACCTTTTAAAGACAGGATAATTAGTAACTTACTTTAGAATCATATAAGCATTTATATTTTGCACTACATCAAAAGTATCTCAAGGGGCAGTTTTCCCTGTAACTTCAGTGAACCTATAAAAGTAATATAAAGGGTGCGCACGCACACACACACAAACAAACACACGTACACACAAACAAAGGACAGTGTAAGGACACTAGTGTAAATAACTCACGCATCTTTCAGCTGTGGGAGGGAACCTGAGGACATGCAGGAGAACTTCTGAGCTGGACACACCGAGAGCAGCCCTGGGGATGTGAGGGTGAGGGCAAGGGCTGCACCGTGAGCCGCCCCGGTGTGAGGCTCAGTGCTGCCCTGGTGTGAGGCTCAGTGCCACCTCGGTGTGAGGCTCAGGGCTGCTCAGTGAGCTGCCCCGGTGTGATCCTCAGGGCCGCCCCATTGTGAGGCTTAGGACCGTCCAGTTAGCCGCCCCGGTGAGACTCAGGGCTGCCCAGTGAACTGCTGTGGTGTGAGGCTCAGGACTGACCAGTGAGCTGCCCCAGTGTGAGGTTCAGGACTGCCCAGTGAGTCGCCCTGGTGTGAGGCTCAGGGCCGCCCAGTGAGCTGCCCCAGTATCAGGCTCAGGGCTGCCCAGCTGCCCCACCATTTTGCTTTGGATAAGATGATCCAATCACCAACTAGGTTAGTGAAAGTGTATATCTATTGTTATTTTGTATTCTTCCATCACAGATCGCATTAAGAGCTGTCACTGTCTGTCATACATGCACCCTGAACTGTAGGAGCAGGTAATTACAACGTGGTTCTGAGTGTTTAACATGCAGCTCCTCTGATTTGTCAGACAGCAGTACCTTAGAAGTGAGAACTGACAGGGACACGCTTCTAAATGTGGCTGGCGTCTACTCGGCGAACATAATTGGTACATTGCCTCAGAAAGTTTTTATGAGAAGTAACCCTTAAAAATCCCAGAAAGGGGGTCTTATCTTTCCCCAACACCTGTGCCTATTCTGCTTTACTGTGCTGTGGATTATGCTTCATAAATATGTGACAGTGCTGTATGTAACATTTTTATAGCAGTCACTGGCTTTAGATATAAACAGCTCGGTAAGCTGTATTTCCTCTCTTTATTTTTCAGAATTTTGTCAAGATTAGTTTTTATGTGCTGTAATATTATTTGTAAATACTTCTCTATCTAAAAAATTAAGCATTGCATTCAAAGTGCCTTAAATACAATCTCAACCATCAGAATTTAATTTTCTGTAGTTAAAAAAACTCATTTCAAAATGGTTATCAGCTGGATAAAGCAAAGTATGCTCTGTGTACATTTTTTGCAAGGGTGTCTGTAAGATGCTTTCAACACGACTGATAGTTACGATATACGTCATGTTGGTATTTTATACATTTCAAATTTTAAGTGAATTCTTTTCATACATCCTTTCAATGTCAAATGAGTTGTATTTTAAATTTATCTAATTTACTTGCCCTGGGATGTAGGATAAAGTGCATAGTGGTCAGATTTAGTTTGGTTGTTAAATGAAAGCCATAGTTGCCGATATACGGTTTCCACTGTTTTATCTGTTGAACGGACCTTGACATTGAGTAAACCTCACACAGTGCTGAGATCTCCTGGGAGACATGCAAACGTATATTCAGAATCTCAGCCGATATCCCCACAATCTGATTTGAAAAAGGGGAAAAAAAAACAAAAAACATACAGTATAGAATGCACGTTTACTAAGCATTAAATTTAACTGTTTCAGCCTTTCGTCACGTTAGATAGCAGGTCATAGGGCACATCCTAATATACTGACGGCAGGGTAACTTTTCATATGTATATTAATCTTATGTGTGTACTGCATTTTTTTAGAGTGTGTGTGTGGGAACAGTTCCAGTAACATTTTCCCTGCCACTAGATGCCATTATTAACAGTGAATGATCACTAATCCGTGTATTCACGGCAGGAACTACCCTTTCTTGGGGCCAGAATCTGTTATGCCATTTTGCATTTGGACTCTGACACCCTGCTTGGAGAGAAAGAGGATTAACATACACAATCTCCGTGACTGACCGTCAAATGCACTGCAGCGCTGGTACTACAAAGAGATCAGCTTGTGGAGATGGTCGGCTCGCTTGCCTGTCTAGGTATCTCTGAGCTTTGTGCATCAGAGAACCCATACGCAACCAAGCAGGAAGCAGACAAATCTCATCGTGCGATGGGGTTGCAGATAGTGTCCTTGTCACCACTTGGCACCTTTGCCACTCTGGCAATATGGCTCCCAAAATAGTCTGTGGAGTGAACCTGTGGCAGGCTAGATGTGAGCGGTCTCAAAGCACCTGTCCTTTACATGTATTTTGCTTTTTCTTTCCCATCATATTGCCATCCATTTGTTACCCAGTGGACACAGTACGTTTCTCTAAATCTTAAAGCCTGGCCAGGCTTAACAGGAAAAACATAATGCATATTTCATTCAGCTTGTCCACCAGAGAGTTTTCGCTGAGGAAGATGCCCTTCTATCAGAGCGCTAATATTTTCGATATGACGTCCACTGGGCTTGAGTCGTAATTCATAGTTTGTATGTATGATGTGGATAGATTCATGAAACAATATAAGGAGTCAGACTGCTGGGACAATTCCTATTTTATTGCTTTCCTACCCTGAATGGCATGACCAGTGTCAATACCAGGTATAGAAGGGTCATTTTTTGTATGTGTGTATGTATGTGTGTGTGTGTGTGTGTGTGTGTGTGTGTGTATATATAAATATACATATACACACATACATGTAGTGGACCTGACAATTCATTAATGTGGGCCTACCCTTTACCTTAAGAACAGCTTCAGTTCTCCTTGGGGTGTCATACGAGTCCATTATTAAAGACAAAAATTCTACAGGAGGCAGGAATCGGCTTTGTGCTCTTTGTGCTCCGGAAGCAGCCATATAAAGCTTCAGTGATATAATCAGGTGATTGGAGAAGCTTTAGACAGCATTTTACTTCATCTCAGCATTCATGTAACTACTGTTGAATTTGTTTAACGGTGTGTATGGAGGCGTCCTCGATTATGGGAAAATCATGCAGGAGCAATATTTGTACCATAGTTTGCACTTGTTCCTGTAGAATGGCCTCATTTTCTTAGGCTCTTACACAACCACGCAGGAGAACCATTGCACTGAACAACTACAACGAGATTGTTGCCCATTCCTGTCACAGAGCCACCATATTAGGGGTTGAAGGTATTCCTTGTGTTGCTTCAGATCTAAAACTATCCAGGTGGAGGAATAAGGGTGAAAGATGACTCATCTGACCACCTCCCTCCCCACATTTCTCTGAGATCTACGTTCTAAGCTCCTCACATCTCCCCATTTTTATTTCGACCTTGGGTACCAGTGGTTTCCAAATGACGGTTGTGTCATAAATTCCAGCTCTGTGCAGCTCGTGATGTACAGTTTTTGTTGAGACTGGGTCACAGCGGTACCTCTTCAGTTCACTGTTCATATTTGTGGCGGTACTTTTGTGCTGTTTAGTAGCTATCCTGTTATGTTTGTTGTTCCCCTCTGGTGAGCTTTCACCACTGTTCCTCTTTGTTGATGTACGTAGCTGGTCCATATTTGGCGTCTGCTGTCATGATTTTTGAGTCTCTCCCCCTTGACGCATTCAATCATTTTGCAGTTTTTGGTATGGATGCAGCTGCGGTTGGTATGCTTTGGAGCCCTGTTAGTTTCCTTGTATTGCTTTGAAAGCTGACGTATAGACATTATGATTGTCAGATCTCTTTTTCTAACAGACACATGCTGTTAAATGTCATTCAGAGTAATACTCAACTCACTTTTGTTGCTTGAGAGTTAAAGTCCCTCTCATGTAGTGTTTCCACTACATATATAGGTATATACCCATGGCTTAGAGTATATTCTGTACATGATCACTGTTTCAACGAATGCTCACTAGTTGTTCATACTTAGCTAATGAAATGTATGCCTTATGCACATATGCGTTAATTTGCTTTATCGCTGGCAGGAAACTTTTCAATAAGTAGGATCTGCCATCTGTTCCTCTATAAGGAGTTTACATTTTCACTTCTCCTCTGACCTTTCCAGCTCCCTGCTTGTAGTTAGCTGGTATGATATATGTTATGCTGCACTTACTTTTAATCATACTGATCCCCCCCTGAATTTACGACCACATCAGGGGATGTATGGCAGGAGCGTATTCTCCCTGTAGTGGAGATTTTCTGGTAAAGGTCCATGGAATATTTTCTGATCGCCCAAATTTGACACTGGTTAGTTAGCAGATGTTGAACTTCGATGATGACAGCTCCAAATGGAACAGGTGCTCGGGATGGAAGTGATCAAGTACAAGGCAATACTCTGAAAATGCTAGAGGAGGGGGGGGGGGGGGGAAACAAGGCGGTGTGTAAGACAGGCTGGCGGAGAAA
>JAACJT020000130.1:0-21767 GCA_009936485.2 Gymnarchus niloticus | reverse complement strand
CACCCAAAACACTCTCATAAAATCTGATCACGGTTACAACCCCGCGTTTCTGTGACCCTGCACTCTGGTGGGGTATCAGCTAAGGGTCATGCGGGGGGTTCATGTAACCCCAAGACTGGCCCATGCACAAAAATAGAGAATAGAAGTCTGTGTGACCCCCCCCATCCCCCCGGAGTGTAAATAGGAGGCATTCCTGGGTCTTTGTAAAAAAGACAGAAGGACAGGGTGGGTGTGAGTAGAGGAAGAAAAGATAATCCCACTGTTGTCTTGACTATAGATCATTTCTATCTTACACACATGGGAACCTGTAGTATTAGGGTGCCTGCTGCAGCATCCTAGAAGAGGTTAACGTCTTAAAGTGACATCTGTTACGGGGATAGCACCGGGCGAGGGGGTGTGATTGTCCTAGGTGGGAGGTCTGATACAGTAGGTAAGAAGACCTGATCTTTTCCATTTTGAAGATGAAGCAGGAGATGGTTTGACTATGTGGAGATAAGTTTATTTCTGTAAACTCTGGTAAGTGTCTTAAAGGAACGGTAGTGGGGGGGGGGGGGGGGGCCCCTGCCCCCCCCGGTGGGGGGGGGTGGTGGGGGGGGGGCGGGGGGGGGGGTATTACCTGAACAGAGGTATTCATACCAACTTGTCTGACATTCTTCTCAGTTGTCCCATGAAAGAGAAAGCGGGTGAAAGTATGCTGTGATCTTCATTACAGTTCTACACACTGCTGGTAATTCTGTGATCATGACTTTATACACTGCCAGTGGTTCTTCGAGTCTAGAGACTGCCTGTATTTCTTTAATCACGATAGTACGAACTGACGGGGTAAGTTGCAAGCATTAGTATTGTTTTGTGTTTGAAAAGGATACTTTTATAAGTGTGGTCTGTTGTGAATGTTCTATCTTCTGACTTAGAAAAGTGGTCAGCCAAGCTGTGGGTTTCCCTCTCGACATGCAGTATCAGTACGAGCGTCCATCGACAACATCCTTACACGTTTGTACCGCAACTGGAAAATTCTTTTCGTTCCCAAAACGTTAACGTAAATACCGCCATCTGGTGGTCAAACATAGAATTCCTCAGGCGCCCTACGTCTGCCGTGCAGCGGTCCGTGACAATGACCAGCGGCCTGGAGCTGGAACACGCAGCAGCCTGAACGAGCGCTGGTGCAATGCAGAAAACACAAGCCGAGGGATGGTTTAGCCCTCCACCCTGTCCAGATAAGGGCAAGATCGAAGCTGCTGGCACTGCGTAACTCGGCGCCATCTCTTTGTGAGAGAGAGTGATTTCACTCCCACAGGCCTGCTCTAGGCGTGGATTTATGATATTAACTTACAGTTTTGAGCAGTGCCGCTTATGCTGTTCTCAGGTGAACTAAAACAGTTAAGGTTGTGTACTTCGCCCGGTTAACCAGTACCAGTATTAACCAGTACATCCCACCAGACCGGATTACTCCCTGTTGTGGGCAGTCAGGTCCATGAGAGAACCGGCCGAAGCGTCCCCGCTCCCCTGACTGTTATAATCGCAGCTTCGTTACGACTGCAAGCACAGTTAGTCTGGTTAATGATGGGAGAAAGCGAGGCTATCAAAGGGGGGTGTCAGCACCGACCAGCGAAAACGGTGACCCACAAAATGTCCGAGTGCGTCTGGTCAATCCGCCATCCCCGCTGCTCGAGCACCTACCTGTCGCTGGTGTTGACACGCCGTTTAAAAGACAAAGGTGTGAAGGACGTTTTTACCAGTCATTTCGTCTGAACATGTTGGGTACTAATAATAATAATAACTATCGGTGGCTAGTTGGATGGAAGCCGTTATCTTTTCGGATTTATCCTGCGCTTATCTTTTAGGGGCGGGCCTCCCGCCAATTTCTGCCAATCCCCGCAAGGTGTCAATGAGTGGGGCGGCCTGTGAGTGGTGGACATCAATATTGGTAGCTTCGCTTGTGTGTAGTCTGGGGGTTCTTGATTTGGTGAGGGGGACCTTTAAATAGTTTTTAGTCGAAGACGTACGAACTTACAGACTAGTGTCTGTTTAATTACTTTATTATTTTGACGGTCGCCTAATAAAGATCCATTTTCTTCCAATATGTGTCCTTCTGGCCGGAGTGCCCCCTAAAAGAAGTCGATGGAAAACTCACAGCCGTTAGGGAAGCACCTGTAGTGCCGCTGTGCTCTAGAAAGAACCGCTTATGTGTAGAGTAAATCTGGGTGGGCCGGGGCTGATAGATACCCCGAATTTAGCTTTTTAACTGGATGTTTTCCAGTTACAGATTGTTTTCATGCCCTTGTTAGCAAGGACGACCCAGGTGTGCTTTCCCGGAATGCCCACACGTACCCGTATTCGGACCTCGGGAAGGAAGAAGGCAGCACAAACGGTGAAACGGAGGGGCAGGAAAATAACAGAAATTAACAGGAAAAGCAACAGAATAATAATAATTAAAAAAAACGCAACACAGCTGCACGCGCCCCGTGCACCTCCCAAAAAGAAATACAACGTCGCCCTTGTAGGTTTTACCCATGTTGAACGTCAGTCATGATGATTTTTACCAGTTTGTGAAGACTATTCTGCTAAAGGTTTACGTTGTACTCGTGTATACTTGAAATCATACCTATTGATTTACAATTTACTCATTAATTTTCTACACAAGTGGGTGTGATAATGAGTCAAGTGTTTATCTCTTCATGCCCATCTGGTTTTGAGTGATTGCGGCTGCAATTCCCTCCTATGTTTTGAAGCCGGTTATGTCCTTACAACTGGAACAGCTGACAGTGACTACACGGAACACAGATTCATACAGTGTAGGGTGATCATACGTCCTCTTTTTGGAACCTAAAAATGCGACTTCTAAATCGCCAAAAATGTTCGGGACTTGAAATCTTTCCCAGCCCCAACTTTCCGACCATTGCAGGTGCCCGTCCGCCCCATGCCACCATCCTGTCCCTAGTGTCCTGTTTTTTGAAAACCAAAATCCCCTAATACACCATAATACAGTGCCGTCTGAGTGGAGGTTGGGAGTTAAATCTGTACCCAAAGATACACTTAATTACCGCGGTGTTACTAAAATGCCTTCAGCAGGTTGGCATACCTTTGATGAAAATGCTCTATAAATACTAAGTAAAAGAAATTCAGAACGAGCGATATCATCTTTAACCTTTAGGTGGCAGTATGACACCAGATTATTTCGCTCAAGTATTACGTGCAAATGTAACGTTTGCTGTTTTTGATTGCCTACTTGTTGAAATATTTTGATTGCCATGTCATCCATTAATTTCCAACAACCACTTATTTGGTCAGCATTGTCGTTATCCTGAGCATGGTACACACTAAGTACATACTGGGTACACACATGTTACAGGGTGTCAGTCCAGCACACACATCTTTGCATGCTCAGGATAGCTGTATAGAGCTCTGCAGGTTCACTGAGCTGCGGCTCTTTTGATTGTGGATGGGAACCGTAGTACTCAGAGAAATTCCACAAACCTGTCCCACACAAATTGCCCTTACAGACTCCCGGTTCTGCCTCCTGTGTATTGGATTTCACAGCTCTAAGGGTTTGTGCTCCTGGTGACCCCACATCTACCTTCATCGGTGTGAATGTTTGCTGCTGAACCCTCTGTGTACTTTGCTCTTGGTGCTATGGACCCAGATCATAGGGATGGATCTCAAGGCTGTTTACGGAATCTTGACTCCTTCTGCTGCCAGGATGGTGTAGACTGAGCATGGTTAAAAAAAATGTCTACGAAAATCAGTCACATGATGTGCCACCTGAGGACTTAATTAACAACCAACATGAGCTCATTCTGGTGACTCATTTCCACCAACAGGAGCGGCTGGGGGGGGGGGGGCAGGTAACAATCTCACAGCAGCCTGAACGTCAAGAGCTTTGTATTCTTGCAGGACTTCAATTAAACATTTTTGGTGACAGAAACAGGTTTACAGGAACATGTCCTGTATTCATATGGAAACTGGTTCAGCTGATAAAAAATGCTACATTTTCCCCTTGAGATTTACTGTGTGAGAGATGTTAGTCAATACACAAATCATGGTTTAACAAAGCCTGCTGATGGTCATTTCAGGATGTTCATGGGTGGCGTCGATGGCTGATCATAGGTCCCATTTTCATGGCTGTTTGATCCAAACCTGGAGCAAGTATGTTTGGTCAAAAACACCCTGCAAACCAGTTTACAACAAACACTTAGCCTCTCCTGACCATTCCATTATTGGTCTCGCTTCTCTGGTATGTCGTCACACTGCTTCCGTGGCTCCGTTGGTGGGACACCCCAACTTCGTGTGCATGCTCTGCCGGGCACACACCCACAGTGCTATGATGAGATGAATATACAGCCTCAGGGACGACTACATGTTGGGTAGACCGTCTGGACTACATGTCTGGCACTGCACTCTTCCTGTAAGCCTCTCATTGTATTTTGTACATATAACAACTTGAAAAACTTCCTTCTCTAATTGACATGCTTCTAGACTTTTCTAGTGCACATGCTGTTTATATCTTCTGTTCTTCCCTTTTTTCAGACAGGCAGACTATACTATATTCAGGTGGAATCATAATTACTATGTATCACAATGAGAACTGTTCTAATTGTTACATATGCTGGTTTTTTTTCCACTGGCATCCTTTCCAGGGTTCCAGCTGCCTTACTGCGTGTTTCCTGGGATCAAGTCAGCATCGGATTTGATGTCATTGAATTTTTAAAAATGTTTTTGAAGCTATGAAATATACGTTGAAACCGGCACGCATCTGCATAGATATGCAGGCATTATATTTACTGAACTGGGAATGAGTGAATGAGCTATGCGTGTCGTTTTGAACAGAAGCATTTTAGACAAAATGCATACAAAGATCAGTCACATTACTAGCTGAGGGTCCTGCGGTCCGCAGACGGGGCGCCGAGGTGACCTCTGAAGAACTGCTTAAGTGGCAGACCCTTTGAGAGCCCGAGGTTGCAGGGGGGCGCCGAGGCTTCTGCTGCCCGTGTAGTATGAAAAGTTTCCAGCGACACCTCGGTGCCTTCTCAGAGAACTCCTCGAGGGCGCTGGAAGTGTTATGAAACTTGCGGACGGGGTTTTGTAACGCAGCTCCCCGTCCAATGAGCGCGCGCCGCCGCGAGCCACGTCACGGCGTTTTATGTAACGAAAGGGTGTATTCGGGTGGTGGGCATCGCCGTGTGGACGCCGTGCATGGGGTGTAGGAATGCTCCTGTGAAAGAAAGCTTTTAACAAAGACCGACGGACGCTCCGTGGTGAGGATCTGCCACGATGTTAGCCGCGAACCCCGACGAGGAGAAGATCGACGAGGACAGGGCTGGCTTCTTTATAGTGCCCAGTCTGGATTCTGGGTGGGACGATGAAGATGCTCAAAATCAGATACTTGTATTTAAAAGAGCTGATGCCCTCGCATCAGAGAATCGCCTCAAGGAGGCGATAGACGTCTTCTCTATGGCTTTCAGGTACGGCTCTGTCAGGCCAGAGCAACTGAGTACTTTGGTGGACTGCATTCTGCGGAACTTCAGGAGGAAGCATGAAGCGGTACCGTCGGAAGAGGAGCAGAAATCGCAACTTGAATGGGGGGACGCCGACGATCTGTTTAGCTGCCCGGGCTGCTGCACCTTTCTCAGCGAGCCTGTGACGGTGCCCTGTGGACATTCCTTCTGCAGGAGGTGTTTGGATCGGCAGATGTTCTCCAAGTGCAAACTGTGCAGCGGGCAGCTCACCAGCACGTTCGGGCAGCTAAGACCGAACGTGATCCTAAATAATGTTGTTCAGAAATGGTTCCCCGATGAGACGAAAAGATGTAAAAGCCTGAGAGAGATCGAAGAACTGAACACGAAAAAACAGTTCCGAGGAGCTGTAATGCTTGCCAATAAGTTGTTACAGTCAGGTGAGAGCTTACAGTTATCATTTAATCTTCTCACACCTTGTCTTTCATAAATTCAGACACTGGAAGTTTACTACAAAAACTGGTGTGCTGTATAATTCATTGCATGCAGCTGTCCCGTCCCAGTTAACGTAGCAGCGCTTCACTCCCGAAGAGGAGCCGTTGTTGGTCAGGTAACAACGTCCTAACTGACAGTGCCGTTAAACTGTTAAGGCGACGTTAGCGCGGAGCATGCGTACAAGGCGCGCATTGTGTAAGGTAGGTCATGACACTATGAAATAGTTCTGTAACCCTGTTTCATTTAGGAATGATCAGATGTTCTCCTGTACTGGCCTTTGCAGAAACTGCTGTCAAGCTGGTGTGCTAGAGAGTGTTTTCTTGGGAACTTTAGGACTCCATGACATGCACTGTCCATATCAGTGTGTTTTATACATGACAGATTGACAGTTGCTCTGGGTAGGCCTTCTCAACAAATAGTCTGGTAGGAATTTTCCTGTTGTGTGTGTATACATGTGCCTTGCTGTATGTTGCATGAACAAAAGCATCTGCTTAATAAACAAATATAAATACAAGTCTAAATATGGTCACGGTCCTCCTTTGTGAGCACCTCTTTCCCACTTTCATGTACCGCTTATTAATCTGAGATCTGAAAAAGTATTCTGCAGTTTTGCCGTCATGTGACCAGAATATCCAATGCACATTTAGATCTGTGCATTTTTTATCTACTCCATGAAGTGTTTTAGGTCTGGGCTTTATCCCATCGCTTCACATTGTCTATAGTCATGAGGATGCATGAAGACTTGCTTTAGTAACTCAGTTAGTTTCATGTAAATCTGTTACCCCTGCAAGAACCGGTGGAGTTTTAGAAAAGCCCAGATTTGTCTGGGTGATATATGGATGGAGAAGTTTGATGTAAAATGCCATGTACACCCGTCTGAGTGTCACCTGCTTTCGGAATGCCATATAACGGGCCAGCTAGGAAACAGAATGGGTGTCCATGTCGCCCTGGCTGATAGGTTACAAAGAGTTTTCATCTTTTGACATACTGTGAGGAGAAAGGCATTCTGGGACGATACATGTGATATGCCTTGCAAATTTTGCGTGGTGACAGGAGCATTTGAGGTCTAAAGTGTGTTTCCTAAGCAGCCACTGCTCAAACAGCCAAAATCAACAGGTCAGTGTGTTTTGGAGGTACATCGACATGGAAGTATCAGGCATGCCATTCAGCATGGTCAAAAACCCAGTTTGCCTTTTAGGGATTGCTTTGTACATGAAGCATTCAGCTATGGTTTCGGATCTCCCATCATAAGCAGGCTTTCAATTATGGGCTGGTTATTAGAGCCACTCACCACAGCACACTCAGTATCACACTGCAACGAAGATTTAGCTTGCTTGTCGAGTTCATCTCTTCAAGTTTAATCAAAGGACTCTTGAGGCTAACTGAGGTTTCTCCCTAGTATGTATTTATAGTCTAGTTTTTAGGGCGACACAAGAAACACCACAGAGCTGTGAGCGGGCCACATGTGCGGCATGGTGGTGTTTTCCTTATGTTTTATAGTCTTGTCCTCGCGTGGGGATGAGTTCCCAGCTTGGTGAGGCATGGCCGCGTGCCGTTCTGCTCTTCACTGAGCCTCGTTCTGTGTCTTGACCTCTTGTCCTTGCAGATCCCAGTGATGTCATGGTCCTGGCATGCAGGGCCGAGGCCTATGCTGGCCTTAAGCAGTACCCCCAGGCTCTGGAGGACATGGCAGACGAGTGGCTGCAGTCAGCCGGCTGGACAGAGGTAGGTCACTGCTGTAAGATCATAAGATGTACTCCAAAGCTGGACCGGGGTCTGTTTGGAAGACCTTGACAATCAGTGCTTTTAACGTCATTGCACATAAATGAAATAATTACTAAGGGGAAGAGTGTACTGTCGATGATTTTCATTACCACTCCAAGAGTCTATCTTAACAGTATGGTTCCACCAAAAGCCCACAGCGAGGACAAGATTTTAAGTCTCATCTCGTGCTCCCTAAGGGTTACTTCCGGAAGGCTCAGATCCTCCTGGAGATGGGACAGGTGGATGACTCCCTGCAGGTGTTCCTTCAGTGTCTCGCGGTGGATGATGATTTCATACCAGCCAAGAAGGAGGTGGCAAAGGTAAGGCTCACATGCCTGCGGGGTATGGAGACAAAATCTGTTACTACTTCATGCTTTTCCTAGGTGTCCCATGTTGTGAAATTGGAATCCATCCTGGGATCAGGACAAATCTTTGCATAGTTTCTTCTGAAGAGCTCAGATGGCTAAACAGTGGAAGCCATGGACAGCCTTCAAGTAACAGATCAGAACTTGACCTCACCGTCCTTTGGGGGAGAGTGTCTCAAAATCAGTGTGTCTGTCAGGCAGCGGTGGGTGACTAGAAGGCCACTTACTGTGACATCCTTCTGTGTCCTGCAGGTTACTCTTTGGTTCTTCTGCTAGTCCATCCAACCACTGACCTGCCCCAACTTCAACCAACCCTTGTTTATCGTCTCAATTTTTGCAATCTGTTCAAACCGTAGTCACGGTGTTTAATTTGAAAGTCTCCTCTCGTAGGTTATTACCTTGCTGTGAAAGGTGTTGTATAGCTTGATATTCAATACGAACTTACACTCGTTACTGGCCTCTCACTGAATTCTCAACATAGCTGCATTTGTAACTTGGGTATGCTTGTGATGTATTATCTGCCTCACTGTCAGTCGCCCTTGATTAAAGTGCCTACTCAATAAATGAAGGTAATGTTCTGTTGGGCTTGTTATCGGCCTGCCCTTTGAGCTCAGATCTCGCCTGGTTTACACTTGACTAGGCTTTACTGGGGTTTCCATAGTGGAGGGTGGATCCTGGACTGACTTCCACTTTGTATAGCTCTGTTACAATGAGGAGGTCCAGGATGTTTTGATTTGTCAGAATTTGATCCGTGTTAAAACCCCAGAGCATGTTGGGGTACCAGGCCTTGTGACGTCTTTGGTTATGTTACTGAAATTCCATGGAAAGTGCAGTGTAAGGCTTACTTACTTAAGCGATACCGTTTTTCTGGAATGGAGGTCCTGATTCCGAGAACTCGGGTAAAGTGGGCTAGGAATGTGCTGCGTAGGATCACTATTCATCCAGCTGCTGGGCAGTCAGTCTCGAGTCAGCGTGAATGCTGGGATAGGAGACTGCACATTGTACACACACAAGCACACACTGCTGTTAACCACTACATGTGTGTTCAATCATGTTGCTCTTAGCCTGCACTCATTCACACACGCACTGCTGATTGACTGTGTGTAGCTGTTGTCGGTCCAGTCTGACATCAGTCCTGCTGTCACTCTGCAGATCCTGTGCGATGTCCTCTCGCCCTCCAGCGACGACGTCAAGGTGGGCATCCAGCAGACTGCTGTGAGCAGCCTACTTTACCCGCGTGCCATGGCCCTGTTGCCCAGGAGCCACTGCGAGGCTGGCATTGGCCAGTCTGAGGGGCAGGAGGAAGTACAGCAGTGCTTGAGGCTGTTTTGGCTGGGGGTTTTAGGGATGTGTGCAATTTCCCTTCTCCCCCCCCCCCCAATGTAGGCCTGAAGCCAATTATTTAATAATAATTTGCAGTAACCTAGAAGTAGCTCATCCTGTGGGCTTCCTTCACCTGGGATCTCCAACCTGAGCAGCTTCTTCCTCTCCCAGGAGGATGGCTGTGAGGAGGGCCCAGAGCGGCCTGCCCTCAACCGAGCTCAGTCCATGAGGGCCAGTGGAGGAGGGGCCCCCGGGGTCGAGGAAGGCTTGAAGCGGGTCCAGTCGGCCCCTCAACTCGGCAACTCGGACAAGGGTGCCATTCTGAAGAGGAAGCTGTCAGCCTCCGATGCCGGACACTCGCTCATCCCTGGGTGGAGCAGCAAGCACAAGAAACAAGGAGGTGGGGATCCAGCCTGTCACCCTGGAATGGGATGGTGTGTTAGTCGCTAACGGAGGTAGGGGTTGGGCCTGCTGCCCTGGGATGGGATGATGGGTTAGCCGCTAATGGCAGTAGGCTGAGTCTGCAATGGGACAATGTGTCAAAATGTTGAGCAGCTCTGTGTCCGTGTTTCCCTGTCAGTTGAGGTCCATTTTTTTGGCTTGACATGGATAGAAAGATGGTTGCCAATAATGAACACCTTCCAGTGTTTACATAGCCAGCATATGGGCAGTGAGTTATTTGTCTCCTGTGACTGCCTGTCTCTCCACCTGTCTCTTCTCTCTCCTCTCCATTTCTCCCCTTCTCTCCTCCCTGTCTCTCCCCTTCAGAAGCTGCTCCCCGCAGAGCAGTCCCTGCAGACTTGGTGAACGCCCCAGACTTTGACTGCTCTCTCTGCATGCGGTGAGAGATGTAAACCCTCCTCCTCCTGTCTCCAAGGGAGTGTGTTCCCGGAATTTACTGTAGCTTATGTCACACCTCTCCCCTCTTGCCATAGGCTGTTCTACAGGCCAGTGACCACGCCCTGCGGCCACACCTTCTGTAAGAGTTGTCTGGAACGGTGTCTGGACCACACCCCACAGTGCCCCTTGTGTAAGGAGAGCCTGAAGCAGGTCGGTGCCCCACCACCTCCCCGTCCTCAGGAGTCCTAGCAGGCTAAGGTGCTTAAACCCTCGTGTCCCAGCTCTTGTACTGCACCTACTGCCCCATCTTTCTCCTCAGTACCTGGCATCCAGGATGTATAAGGTGACACAGGTGCTGGATGATGTCATCAAGCGATACCTGCCGGCAGCACACCTGGACAGGCAGAAGGTCCACATGGAGGAGACCATGGAGCTTTCTGAGTGAGTGCCACCACAGATATGAACAGGATTGTTCTGTTGTCCCTCGTTTTTAGGCCTGATAGTGCAGTTGGGTCCTTTGGTTCCGAGGAGGACTCATGATCTGTAAGCCATCAGGAAAAGGGCTCAGAACCACTGAGGGGACGGTGATGCATTTGCGTACTGTGAAGAGGCGATCCCTCTCTCACACTATGGTGCCGACGGTAGTCTGGAATCTCGTGTTTCTCTACAGTGGACTGTCTTAACCATCTTCTTTGCCTGCAGCCTGACCAAGAAGGTGCCTGTGTTCGTATGCACGATGGCCTACCCCACAGTGCCCTGCCCTCTGCACGTGTTTGAGCCTCGCTACCGTCTCATGGTCCGCCGCTGCATGGAGACCGGCACCCGCCAGTTCGGCATGTGCCTCAACGACACTAGGAAAGGGTACGACCTGCTCGGCCCAAACCGCGCTCATGGTTCTGTGTTCTCCACACAAAGAAGGTGGCTTTCCTGTTGTCCTGTACTCATTCTCCATCTCTCCCTGCCTCGTCCTTGCCCTCTCCCTCATCCTCATTCTCCATCTCTCCCTGCCTTGTCCTTGCCCTCATCCTCATTCTCCATCTCTCTTTCACGTTCTCTCTTTGCTCTGACTATGTCTTGCTTTGTCTCTGTTCCTTGCTACACTTTGCCTCCTTTTTTCTGCCTCTCTCTCTCTCTGCATCTCTCCCCACCTCAGGTTTGTAGACTATGGCTGCATGCTGCACATCCGCAGTGTCCACTTCCTGCCGGACGGTCGCTCCGTGGTGGATACGGTGGGCGGGCGCCGCTTCCGTGTGCTGAGTCGCGGCATGCGGGATGGCTACTGCATTGCGGACATCGAGTACCTGGAGGATGTCAAGGTGAAGTGTTGTCCCTCTCTGGACACTAGGTGGCATGATGATGAAAGGTTCCAGTGTCAAATCCATGGGAAGGGGACTCTAATTTACAGATGTGATGAGACAAGATGGGCGTAAGCAGCGCTGTAGCTCTGGGGTAATTTTTACATGCACGGTGAGTGAGTTCTGAGGGCCTCTGAGTAGTGTTTTAGCATAACCGTGCCAACGTTAGGTCAAAGACCGTGAGAAGCTGACCAAGCTGCAGGAGCTGCATGACCAGGTGTATGAACAGGCCCGGAACTGGTTCCAGAACCTGAAGAGCCGCTTCCGGGGCCAGATCCTCCGACACTTTGGACCCATGCCGGAACGGGAGGCTGACATCCAGGTACGGACCACCTCAGCCTGCCCACTTTGCAACGGAATATGCAGCAGTTAAAACTACAGTCTTTATTGGACCAAGCTGTTATTTTGTGTAAGCTCGCTGGCCCAGCTGACTTGGTTCGTTGCATCCCTCAGGCCACGCCGAATGGGCCAGCTTGCTGCTGGTGGCTGTTGGCGGTGCTGCCTGTGGACCCTCGGTACCAACTGTCTGTGCTGTCCCTGCTGTCCCTACAGGAGCGGCTGCTCAAAATCCAACACATCCTCACCTACCTACAGAGCATGCCTGGAGACTAGCCCCGCCCCCAGGCTCTATCCCCGCCCCCTCGGGCCCAGGGTTGAGGAATAGACACGAAAAACAACCCCGCACCTCCATGTGTGTGAGAAAGAAAAAAGGATCTTATGGGAGGGGACAGAAAGTAATTCTCTGTGTGTGTGTGTGTGTGTGTGTGTGTGTGTGTGTGTGTGTGTGTGTGTGTGTGTGTGTGTGAGACCGTCCTCCCGTGGGCCCAGCTGACAGGACACTATTGCTGAAGCCACCCCATAACAAGCCTGTTTGTGTACCAGCACGCCTCTCTGTGCCAAAATCATGCCATCATCGTGAGCGTGATTCGCAGCACGTTCATTCATTTGCGCGTCCGGCTTCTGTCTGCATGCATGATGCCGAAAGGGAGCAGACCAGCCTCTCAGCTGCCCAAAGACATCCATGAAGTCAAATTCACACTTGCTGATTCCTACCGGGTGACAGGTTCTAGTGAACGAGGCGGCACCAGCCTGAGGTGTGGCTGTCTTACTGTGTTCTGTCTTCCCACCATGGGCCCTTTTTCCACAGGAAGTGCTGCCACTGCGACGTCCCCCAGGGACCGGCGGTGTACCCGTGTGATAGCGGGCCCCGGTCTGTGTGGATCGTTTGTACATTGCTTTTGGACGTAGCTATTTAATTGAGTATTTATGTTAATAATAAAAACAGCCATTTTTACCATGCATGCTTTGTCTCTGCTTATCGCCATAGGCAATAAATGTAGTTTCCTGTTCTCACCAATAGATGGTGCTCTTAAGTAATGATGCAGATCACTGGAAGTAGACGAAATCCGTAACTCAGAGCTATTGGTGTTTATTCATGTCCAGGCGTGTTCAAGGAGATGGCTGAGTTGGGTCAGTCAAGGAAAACTGTTTATTGCTTAGATTGGATCATAAGCCTAGGAGGAGAGCAAATGTTCTGAGTGCATTAAACATCCTTCCACCAGATCTGAGGCATTGGGCTCTGCTGCGGGGCTTCAAGGCTGCAGGCATGGAGGTCCTTGTTTGGTTTAAGGTCAGTTTGTGTTGAACAGAGGGGGTCTGCACAGAGCCGTTTAAAGGCTGTAAGGTTATGCTATTGCATAGCCTTCTACCATCCTCCTACCCTGCTGGTGGTGGAGCTTAGTTAAAGCATACATGAATCTGTCCAGTAGGGGGCAGGAAATGACATAAAATTGGTACACCTGGGTAACACAAACAAGCCTAATTTTACAGACTGCAAAGCATGTGGCTGCAACTGAATATGAACGGCATGCAGACCCTGTGAAGAGGTTCACATACTGTTTGAATAAACATTAGAACACCCTAAGACTCTTGATCTAAATGATTTCCAACATGGTGTGATGAGACGTGGGGGTTCCAGCATCTCAGAAACGGCCACCCTAATTGGATTTTCATGTACTATAGTGTCTAGGATTGACAGAGAATTTTGAGATGAGCAAAATGTCCAGTCAAAGGAATTTCTGTAGCCGAAAACAGCTTATTAATGTGAGAGGTCAGTGAAGAATGTCCAGGTTTGTTAAAGCTAACAGGAAGGTCACAAGTGGAAGAATAACAGGTCAGGACGACAGTGTTGTGCAGAAAGGTGCCAACACTGAAAGTGGTTTATGTAGACACAAAGGGGTGATACCTGGTACCACTGGCAGGACTAGCTTACTTGTCGCGGTGGTGAGGAATTTGTGGGAGTCGGGGGGGGTTGGGCTGGTAGTGCAAAAACTTCTGCTGACCAATGCCAGCCTGGGGGTTGCCTATCTCGCCCTTGTGCTGCCCCCTGACCAGTGCCAGTCTGGGGTTGCCCATCTCGCCCTTGTGCTGCCCCCTGACCAGTGCCAGCCTGGGGGTTGCCCATCTCGCCCTTGTGCTGCCCCCTGACCAGTGCCAGTCTGAGGGGTTGCCCATCTCGCCCTTGCATATTTAAGTACATGCCTGGTAGTAGGCATTTCAACCAAATACAGTGGCTATTGAGTGTGTATTTATTTATTCCAATTTATTTGCTGCAAGTACTTACATTTTTTCCTTCTTCTTCCATGAACTGTATTCTTTTTAGTTGGGTGAATAACACGTTCACTTCAGGTAGTAGATATCAGTATTATTTATAACTAGTGCTCTTATATAATCCCAAATTTATGTAACTCCATCCATGGCATGTAGTCATAGGTACTATTTGAAGGACATTGTTAAAATGTACATCAGACAGTGTGTGACCACCTCTCGCCCACAACACCTGTTGTCTTGAGACTTCTCTGCCGTTGGCATTGCCGTAATATTCTGCTACCGTGGCGACAGCATCATAACAAACTCTGGAGACAGGAAGGTGGGAGAAAATGAGAGATGCTCGAAGCACAATGCGAGCAGGTGTGCACGGTGCATCTCTGTCTGCCTGCTATCTCCCCTCAGCCCAGCTATTCTCTGTGCTATGACCGCTACGCCTTTGAAATGTCATTCAAACTCTCATAGATGTGCACAGCCGACAATCACAAAGGCGCCGCCAAAGCTTCCATTTGGCAGGTATGGTATGCAGCCTAGACAGGAGCCTGTAGGTGAGAGCGGTTGCTCTAGCTACCCGCTTGTTTCGTAAAGTCTGCTTTGTATATTCACTTGAGTATGTGACACCTTGTGCCTCAGTGTGTGCAAACGGATGTGTTGGAATGACTCAGATGGTTGGTGACCACTTCCTGTTTCTAGAGAAAATATAAAAAGTGGCAAAAGTATCACTTGACTATCACAGACTGGAATTAGGCGTCGGATTTGTGTATTCATGTATGTACGTATGTGTGAATCTTTTTTCAGTCACACCTCCTCACCAGTGAAGCCTATGGCTCCATCTCTGTTAAGGTCAATGACCAGGAGGATCTCCTCTACCTCCGATCTTGTTCTCCCCCAGGTGGTCCTGGATGGCCTCCTAGAGCTCATCTAGGATGATCCGTCCATCTCCATCACAGTCAAACTGTCCACGGAGAAACAGGAAATGAAGTACAGTGTTAAGAATGAGCATCGTAGGAACTGGTTTTGTAGAAGTAGGGCTGATGCAATAACGCTGTAACTAGTAATAGGATATTAAGTGTAGTAACAGCCAAAGTATGTGTAGTAACAGTAGCAACTTGTTGTAAGACTTGAGTAAAGTTTACAGTAGCATTGCTAGCAGCAGCATCCTTACTACAGCAATGCTAGTGGTTACACTACTATCAGTTCTGTGGTGACTACTTTGATGGTAGCGGTGATGTAGACCACCCTGCCTGCTATCAGTTCTGTGGTGACTGCTTTGATGGTAGCGGTGATGTAGACCACCCTGCCTGCTATCAGTTCTGTGGTGACTGCTTTGATGGTAGCGGTGATGTAGACCACCCTGCCTGCTATCAGTTCTGTGGTGACTACTTTGATGGTAGCGGTGATGTAGACCACCCTGCCTGCTATCAGTTCTGTAGTGACTGCTTTGATGGTAACGGTGATGTAGACCACCCTGCCTGCTATCAGTTCTGTGGTGACTGCTTTGATGGTAGCAGTGATGTAGACCACTGTGAATGACTGCTTTTGCTGTTTGTATTTTTCACATGCTTTGTGTTGTTTATACTGTTTTCTAATTGGTTGAATCCACATTTGGACCCTCACTCTGGACTATTGAAATTATCATCATCATCTTTATCATCATGGTCATCTTTTCATTTCGAAGCCTTTGAGGTAAGAACCTTTCTGATTGCACCTTTCACCTTTTCTTGTACACTGGGGGTCCCTGACATTGTCACGGTGCGTGTTGTTGTCATTTGTGTATGTATAGTGATTCGGCCATGGACACAGCCAGCCTACGCCCATTGCAAGCCGTCGTGTTGACATGCACTCACACTTCATCCTGATGTGCTGGATGATCTTGATGAGCTCCATCTCTGCTGGCATGTAGCCCCTGGTCCACATGCACTTGGTTAGGTCTTTGTAGGAATCCTGGACATAGTCAAACTCTTTGAAGGTCACCATCAACTCTGAAGAGTAAAACGTTTGTTCATTTTAATACATGGGATTTCTAAACAAAAAATACAATTCTTTCTTAAATTACATCTTAATAATCACATTTTTCATGGTTTAGTACCCTTAAGGTTTATTTATGCAGCTGATTGCTTTATGCAGCTCTTTAGATTAAGTGTGTAATATGATTACATGAGTCCTGTGCAGTTCTGGTCAGCCTCAGCATTTAAAACTGTTATCAGTACGAACAATACTGAGTCACTTCGCCTTCTTTCAAGAATCACTCAGGACTTTCATGATGACCTACCCTGGGTCTGCATGAACCCTAATTGACCTATATGCATGATTTTTATGTTTAGTCAGGTCCTCAGGGAGGTGAAATCAGGGGTGCCATGCCTGGACCTTGGTGATCTGCATTTCCTTGTGTCTAAGCGGATTCAGATCCTTAACTTGCTGCGATTTGTTGGTTTAATCCCTGCTGTCCTGTACATTATTCTCATTATGCCATGTAAATGGGCTTTTGTGTATGACGGGAACTCACCATCTAGCTCCTCCTGAAGCCCGTCTCTATCCCGAAGCCAGCAGAGTGGGATGGAGACTAACACCACAGAGCGGCTCTATGGCCAAGCACATGGTTCTGTGTGGTGCCTGCTTGTATGAAGCTAGCGCAGTGCTGCTACAAGCATTACTACTGCATGCTACAGTGTTGCAAGTGGTAGCAAACTGCTAACGGTGACAATCCAGCATTACCTTTTTTTTTTTAACATTGCAGTATTGCAGTAACGAGGTAGAAGTAATCAAAACAGCAGTCGAGGACCAGAAATGGTCCACATGAATTAGCAAGCCATGAGCTCATTATAAAATGACTCGACTAGACCTGTGAGCTGTTTCTGCATTTCACTGTACGTCGATTTAAGTCGCACTTGTACAATGTTAGGTAAATACCTCTACACTCACTCCAGCACACAAACAATGGAACTGGCTAGTCAGCAGGAGTCAGCACAAATCAACTCACTTCCACAGACGCAGATGTTGTCACATACAGTACATAAATGCATCTGCTCATCAAGTACAAAGCAGTGGCCCTGGAAGAGGTACACACACAAGCACCAGCATCCCAAAGGCCTTGGAAGGGGTCCACACGCACCCTGACACACAGATGCGCCAGATTTTGTGGTCAGCTGATCTTTCTCGCCGCTTCTCTCCCCACCACATCCCCGCATGTGCTAAAACTGTCTGGAGGTGCAACTGAGTCAGGCTAACAAGTTAGCAGTGATGGCAGCATTCGCAGAGAATGCTGGAACTGTGACTCACGTTGGGTTCGGAGGTGTGTGCGGATGCGGCTCTGGTGTCAGACACACGCGTGTCCAGGCTGATGTCATCGGCAGTGTGCCTGTTTCCTCTGCTTGCTGTCAGCGTGTGGTTCCTACATACCACTGTTCATTTTTGATCCTGAGTGTTGTGTAATCGAAGTGTGAGTGCTAAGCTCTTCCAATGAAAGGGAAAGAGTTGACTGAAGGTGAAACATGGGGTCAACGTGCGATATGGGGGCCAATGTAATCGGCAGCTGCAGCGTTCCTGGGTCTCCGGGACTTATCTAGGGTTAATTTTATTATGCATCTAATTGACAACTGTAACTGGACGGATCATTTACTACATGCATAATTGGACAAGTCAAGCCATTAAGAGCTCAGGCAGAGCAAAAGACAGCAACCCTCTGTGGTGTGGAGGACCAAGATCTGTCAGCCCTGCAAAGAGACTCACTGTTCCAAAGAGACTGTTGAGTAACGTGGAGAACATCAAGCATATGGAGGTCTCACAGGTGCTCCTGGAGATTTTTCCTGCTCTGGAGGACTGTGAGTAATCAATAGACAAGCTCCTCTTTAGCCTGTGGTAGAGGGAGGTGGGGCTGGAGGCAGGGCCAGAGATCATGATCATCATCACTGTCCACTTATACAAAGGAACATTTGCTCCTTCCATCTCTGTTTTTCAAACCAAAATGCAGCTCAAGTAACAGAAAGCGAAGGTGGCGTTGGAGAACTTTTGGCAGGATGTTTACCCTCACCTGCCTGTAAGGTGAGCTCTCTTCCCAGAGCGTTAATTTCTCTACGGGTACCCTCAGTACTGATGGGAGGCGAGACAGCATGGGAGGGGTGCCCATGACCGCCTTGAAGTGCTGGAAAAAAAAAATGGATATATAATATAGCAGCAATCACATGACAATGAGACTTGTTACGTAACAAAAGTACTAGTATTATTAAAGGAAGACATGATGAGTGTAGGACAGTAAAAACAACATGGCTACTGAGGCATGATACACAGAAGATAATAATCACATAATCAGACAGAGAGAGCAGATGAAGAGGACGCTCTGACCCACAGATAGTGAACAGGCAGATGGGCACGGAATCAAAAAGTCACACAAACAGAGAGAGCAGAAGGGAAACCCGCCAACAGGTACACAGATGGTGAACAGACAGGAGAGAGCAGCTGAGTCAAAACTCAAACAGACACGCAGATGGAGAGACCAGACAAAAACCTAATAGACAGAGAAGATGAGTAGAAAGATTGAGGGAGCAGATAAACAGGCATAGACTGTAAAAAGACTGACAGATGGAGAGAGCAGAAAAACGGAAACCTGGAATGAGAAGTAGGCAGATGGAGAGAGCAGATGAAGAGACACACTACCAGGCAAAGAGACTGAAGAGAGTGACAGACGTAGAGAGCAGACAAACGGAAACATAAACAGACAGAAGGTGAACAGATAGATGGAGAGACCAGACAAATGGAAACCTAAAATGACTACTAGGCGGAAAGATATTAAACAGACAGAAGGCGAGAGCAGACATCTAAACAGGCACAAAGACAGTGAACAGATGGAGAAAGCAAACAGGGACAGAGATGATGAACAGGGACCAGCCTCTTTATTTACCTCCAAACAGCCGGCGGCAACGCGACATGATCAAACCAACAGGCATGTTGGGGGAGTGTCCTGGAGTCCTTCACACCAGAAAAGAGGGGGAGATGGTGAGGAAGGATGGGAGATGTGACGAGGTGAGCACAGGCCTGACTGTCTCCCTCTCTATACACACCCAATAAACTGGGATTATCTGGCTAAATATTATTAGATTGCAGCATGAGTTAACGAAGGGGCAAGGTCATTGCTCTCTCAGGGCAGGAAAGGTGTTTCAGAAAGCTTCGTGAGTGTGGGTGTGAGCCAGGAACAAAAGGGGTGGGTTTGCAGCTAGAGGCAGAACGAAGTACGACACGGAGACAGGCGGGAGCAGAACGCACACGCGTGGAACGAGGCATGTGTTTAAGTATGTATGTGGGCACGTGTGCATCACTTAACCTCTCAGCCACGCTTCGCACCCTGAGGAAACGGAAGTCTGTGTCCTTTGTCTTTCGGCACACCGATGAAGCAGGTTGTCTGTGTGCTTTGGTGTCTCAGAACGCTGGTGCCTTTTCCAGATGGAGGGTCCATTTCTTCAGAGATCAGTGTCCTTCTGGCTCATTCTCATCTATCACTCGTCTGCTGTCCTTCAGCACTCTCCATTCTTTCATATATTCTCTACCAGTGCTGTACTGGCATCAGATATTTGCACTTACGGATTTTGTATTTGTGCAGCAGAGAAACTAGAAACGTACGGTAGGTGATGAAAGTCTGTAAACAATTACCATAAATGAGGCTGTACGATAATAAGACACAATAAAGATTGAGAACATTAGAAAATGATTTTACAAGAACAATAACAGTGAATGTGACTATGTTGTACTCATGGTACTCATTGCCCTGCCATATTTCCACATCCCTTAGTGTATCAGGGAGTGATGCACCCTGAGGAAGCAGCAATGTTAGTATGATAGATGCTGATTGGGCTTAGCTTAGTAAGAGTAAAACTTCTGACTAGGATAGCATCGCGTGTGATTTATCATCAGCCTGACATGCACACTGCATGGTCTGCAGGGGGCATCAGAAATAGGACACGAGTGCGGAAAGGCGCTGACTCAGTGGGGAGCCGCACCTAAGTCGCCTTACCTGTGCGCTGTGCTGTCAGCGGTGTCTCGGGTGGGTCCCGAATGCGTCAAAGGAAAGGTGCTGCATCAGGCACCATTCCTGCTGCAATGGTCAAAACAGCCTATTGCACAGGACCCTAAGCCTGATTTGGCATTTCCCATTTTCTCCGGTTCTCTAGTGGTATGCTAATCTGCTTTAACGGTGTTCTCCAGAACTCAGCTAATCTACCTTCCCCCTGAAGCTTAAAGAAGGACTACCATCAGTTCCACTCCTGCTTGTGTCATTCTGCGGTCCATACTAGGCCAGGAACAAAACAGACCCATCTGAAAGGCCAGAATCAAAGGCAGAGCAAGCTACTGAGCATTCATTTGACACACCGAAAAGAGAAGCTTGTATCTTTGAACAGCTAGCTAGGAGAGGGTGCCATGGATAGGCTTAATGGGAACATCTTCTTCCAAGGCAGTACCCATGCAAGATCCTAAACGGTGCATGCTGACCTGGATAGGAGCTCAGTAAACAACATAAAAAAGTAATGACTGGGGCCTCTGTGGTTGGTCTCCTAGATACCCACACCTTTGGCGTGGCCAGGGGAGTGGCGGTCATATTGTACCTATGGATGTAATGTTTGAAAGGACGTTTGGGGATTCTGCTTACCGGTTGTCGTGGGAGACTCCACCACCCAACACTGTTGCTTGTTATTCTGCCTAAATCACTGTAATCCACCCTGGGACTGAGTGACACTAAAATCGACGGCTTGGGCACCCAAGAGCCATCGCCGCCTGCCCAGCAATCGTCTGACTGGCTGACGCAAAACATCTGAATGCGAGTGTCTTATTTTCGCATCAAAGGAGCGTACAGGCACATCTCCTAAAGCTCTCACCCCATCACTTAAAAACATTTACAGACGTGCTGCTGATCCTGGGTCAGCAGGTAGCACAGTACTCGTAAGCTGAAAGGGTGCTAGTTCCAGGAATTACTATTATACCCGCAGAAGGCAATTGTGAGGAGGGAGAACTGACGGTTCAAAACTGACTATGGGTAAAATTTCGATGTGCTGCCAGTCACGAAGTGGCTCAGCCCATCGTGAACTAACGAGCTTAGGCGGCTGTGATTGACAGGTGGGCAATAATCTTACTTAGCATGGCTTAACTTATCTCACATCTTCCAGTACCCGCCATTCTAAACAGGTAGCATTGTGAGCCTTTGTGAGCGGTATAATGTTAATTGTAAGAAAAACAACGCTGAAAATCAACACCAGTCTGCAGAACCTAGATTTGAGTCTCCTTGTCTTTGAGGTCTCACCTGAGGTCTTGCAAGGGTACTAGCCGGTTGTTTGTACTGCCATTCGGCCTGACTACAGTAGCTGAGACCTTTCATTTCTGTTCTTGCAAGAAGAGAGTTTGGACTCTGCTTTCCATAGTATTGCTCTGTCAGGCCGTCTATTGACTGCTCCAGACCCGCGAGAGAAAGCCCCCCCCCCCCCCCCCCCCGGGGGAAACCGGGGTCGGAGGCCCCGCGGGGGCGCCGGAGAGAGTGGGTCCCGGGGGGGGGCGGGCGGGGGGGGGGGGCGGGGGGGGGGGGGGGG